>CM034351.1:38573883-38644127 GCA_019925275.1 Mytilus edulis
ACTCTCCATACAAATAACAATTTAAAAAGTAAACCATTATAGGTTAAAGTACGGCCTTCAACACGGAGCCTTGGCTCACACCGAACAACAAGCTATAAAGGGCCCCAAAATTACTAGTGTAAAACCATTCAAACGGGAAAACCAACGGTCTAATCTATATAAGCAAAACGAGAAACGAGAAACACGTATATATTACATAAACAAACGACAACTACTGTACATCAGATTCCAGAAGCATGTATTTCATATTGTGTTTACTAAATTTTAACATGTTTAAAGCATTTTGGTTTCCGAAAGGTTTGATATAAGTCCCCACGCAATTTGGTTCCTGGTACACCCCAATTAATGTTGTGGATCGTTATATACCCACTGATGACCAAAATTGATTTCAACAAATACGATTTTATTTTAATCATTTGTATATCAACAATTTAATATGTACAGTCCTTGCAATGACTACTAAATGTCAACATGTTGCAAATGTGAAATGACGAGGACAAGGTCAAGTTGAATACGAATTGTAATTGCTGATTTAATATAATTTATTCTCAGAAATGAAAAAAGACATCATATCGTAACAAATGAACGTAATATTGTTGATACTTAACCGTTAAAAGACACGCATTTACTAAATATTACATTTATACAAACTTACAATTACCAAAAATCGTTTTTTTTTGTTGGAATCATATTTAAATTATTGCGTTGGAAAGTTTTATCAAATTATGCTTGCATTGGTTAAACAATCTTTTTTAATAATCCCAACAATATAATGTTGTACAGTCTTTGTTTGTTTCTCGCATTTGCGTGTGTCCCTTAAACTTCTTTTGTATCATGATGTGTGTATGTTTTTCATAATGTTTCAAATAACATCTCATTATTGGATTAAGTATCAACTTATAAATAAACGTTCGTATTAAAGAAAAATGAATGAAGATATGTATATATACAGTTGTTACGAATCAGATCAAAGAACATCTATATTTACTGTGTGTGTAATCAACTGCCACCACAACTATTAGAAATATGCATATAATTATTAAAACAAATTCGCCGTTTCAGAATCTAATGCATCCTGGGTAATATTTTCAAAAGCGTACACCAAAGCGTTTTGATTGGTTTAACACGTCCTAAACAATCGAAATTCAACCAATGACGTAACGTTATTTTCACTTTGGGGTACGAACAATGAAATTACCCATGATGCTTTAGATTCTGAAACGGCCAATTATCATAACACTTTATAAATTATGTAAAATTTTCCGAATCGACTTTCGTCAACAACGCTCAAACCCAAACATTCGAAAACAGGTGATGTACTCATATATGACACTAGTGTGAATAATTTAAGACAGTCACAAAGGCAATATAATGCATTCCCGTTTGAATGGTTTCACACTAGTAATTTTGTGGGCCCTTTATAGCTTGCTGTTCGGTGTGAGTCTAGGTTCCGTGATGAAGACTGTACCTTGACCTATAATGGTTTACTTTTATGAATCGACTTTCGTCAACAACGCTCAAACCCAAACATTCGAGAACAGGTGATGTACTCATATTTGACACTAGTGTGAATAATTTATCTAAATATAATGGTGTGTTGTAAAAGATGTTTAAAAAGCAAATAATACGTATAGTATTTGATAATTACTCCTTACAAGCTTAAGCAACTCGTTGAGGATATGACAATAACGATGACAGAAAAAATTCAATCGACCTTGCTCTGCTGATTTGATGATTTTATGCATGAAATGATTAATGAAACCAAAATGGTAGCAAATGACTTCGGGTACACAGGGTAAGTAAAATTCTAAATGATCTGTACATTTACAATGTGATTACCTCTAAGACAGTCACAAAGGCAAGATAATGCACTCCCGTTTGAATGGTTTCACACTAGTAATTTTGTGGGCCCTTTATAGCTTGCTGTTCGGTGTGAGTCTAGGTTCCGTGATGAAGACCGTACCTTGACCTATAATGGTTTACTTTATGAATTGTTACTTGGATGGAGAGTTGTATCATTGGCACTCAGACCACATATCCCTATATCTATATAAAAAGATTTTAAAATAACGAAATATCGTTTTTTGTTGGTAATCAAATTTAAACCATTGGGTTAGCAAAGTCTATCAAACTTTGTTAGAACCAAACTATTTCAATGATAATTATCTATGTTTTTGCTCAGTGAAATAACATATTGATATTATTTAAATAATCGGCGAATGGAATGACGTTTGATGAAAGAACATTAAAAATGATAATTTGCAGTTCAAATGAGATCAAAGGATATCTACGTGTATATCTAAGGTAAGAATATAAAACTGCCACAACTTGCATCAAACAAATGCATACTGTGATCGATTACAAATATATAATGAAAATATTTTATAAATTGAACGAGCCAAATACAATTTTGTGAATTGACCTTTGTCAGAACGCTTAAAGCCAAACATATGACATACGGATAGTTTTACAATGAGACATACAAAAGAGAAAATTCAATGAGTTCAGACTGATTTATGTTTTTATTAATATAAGAGAGAAGAAAATAAGGGGGATTTTAAATGTCTGCAGAGAAATAGACAATTTAATATCAAAACAGAAAAATAACAAAAGGATAACAACAATGATACCAAATTATCAGATAGAACACTACAAACTGGGCAACATGAACCACATAAACAACTTAGGGATGAATTAGTACTCTAGTGAAATAAAATATTTCAGTCTAACATGTGTCATCTGCTGATCATGTACGTAAAATACAGGTTGTTGTCGTAAATGTTTTAATAGAGATGATGAGAAGAGGGATTGTGTGAACGACAAGTTGCGCATATCCGTGATGATATAATATTAATGTAGTACCTCAGGGTCATTGGTGGTGCTCCACATTGGAGGCAGATCCGGAAGACGAGAGAGCCTCGTTTCGGATCTGCCGGCAGTCGATAACTAGAGCCAGAATAACCTACAAGTGCTGATCTAGCCGACCCAGAGAATATCAGAGATAACCGTCGTAGTTGTACTTGCAAGTAACCACGGTAAGTTTAGAGAAACTTACATTGGCGCTGCGAGCATTCGTTTTCGAACAAATTCACTCGGGGAGTCGAATTCTACATCGAAATTGAAAATTTCAAGGGGCCAAAACAGCACCTCCATTTTATTTTTAGGGATCCCTGACAGGTCACCTATTTTCAGTTTTCGCTAACCATAGCTTTGCTAGGTTAGTTTTATTGGGAGGGAAAAGTTAAAGCACCGGGAAGGGAACCGTGTGTGGTAAAGTTTAAGTCACCGTTTGTTATTTTTGAGGGATTTTTTCATACTTGGCCGTTTGCGGAGCCCTTGTAGGAACAAGTGTGAACCCCTTACTCGTTCTGCAAAACCCTTGTAGGGAATTTTGTAAACCCCAATCCATTTCCGCCGCGTATTGCACTGAGTTGACCTACGCAGTTCAACTTCCATTTGCAACCCAAATTTGCAAATCTTCCAGTTGTCAAAACAGAAAGAAGAAATTGTAAGTGTCAATTTAAACAACCCACACACATACACTTGCCCTTTACATACATACCTCTGGGTCAACTTATAAGCTTGATCCCCAGTTAAAAAGTTGTTGTTGTAAAACCATACAAAACAGTTTGATAGTATAAACACCCCTTTTCAGTAGATACCCTTGCCTAAGCCCTAATTTAATCCTAAATTGTTTATTGTTTATTTATTGTGTTTCCATTAAAGTGTAACCATGGCTAGAGTCCACATAAACTCTGCCACTTTTGAGGAACTGTTATCAATTCCAGGGGTAGGGGCTAAAATTGCGGCAAAAATTTGGGAATTGAGGGAGGATAAAGGAATTCTGGAGTTGGAGGACCTACGGGAGGTTCCTTATATGAGAATAACTGAGGCAGCTCTGGAATCTATGGATTTTAGTACCTCTCTGCCACCCAACAGGGGGTCTGATAAATTTTGCAAAGAGGAGATGGGGCATCAGGAGAAGGTGCAAAGGATTGATAGCCTCATACAGGCACGGGGTAGGGGGCAAACTGAGTATCCCAGTCAATCAGTAGAAACACCCAGAGCCAGGGAGTCGGTGTCCACATCTCCATCCCAACATCTCAACTTCCAAGATGGTGGGGAACTTAACCGGGGTTTCAGGGAAGACATGGGGACCCACCAGGACCGATGGGACAGGCCCATGGGTGCTTATGGGGGTCCAAGAGATTACAAGTATGAAGGGGAAACACCTCGGTCTAGATATAACAATGCAGGAGATACAGGAAGGGGAAGAGGGGGTTTTCAAAACCAGTATATTGATAATGAGGGTCCAAGGCTCAGAGATGCCCAGCCGGAGAGCGAGGCTCCGGCATCAAGGCACGCCAGTAGCATGGGGTACCCCACAGGGTCAGGGGAACCCAGACGGGGATACGGGGACCAGAGAAGCTCTCGTCGGGATGCATATGACCACCAGGGGAACATGGGAGGGTCAGATAACCAAAGACAGAGGGGGTCTATGGGGGTTAGACCTCCCATCCTACAAAAGAGCTTAAAGTATGATGGGAAAACTAATTGGCAGGCTTTCTATGCCAAATTTTCCCGATTATGCCAGGTTAGCGGGTGGTCATCAGGGGAGTGCAAGGATCAATTGTGCTGGTCCCTTGATGGGAAACCCAGTGAGTTTTATGCCTTGCTCGTGGAAAGAAGGCATGACTTGTCTTATGAAGACTTGGTGAGTAAGTTGGCCAAACGATTTGGGTTCAATGAGTTGCCAGAAACAGCCCAAGTCCAATTTAACATTGCCAGGCAGGGTGGGATGAAACCTTAGAGGACTGGGCCGACAGGGTCCAATCACTCGCCACAAAAGCCTTCCGTCACCTTCCTGAAGATCACATGTACCAGCAAGCCATCATGAGATTGTGTCAGGGGGCCTCAGATAAGGAGGGGGGAATGTTGGCCTCCAATGCCAAACCAAAGAGTATTGAGGAGGCAGTGGATAAAATTCGTTGGCACCAACATAACCACCAAGCCATATATGGCCGTAGTGCCCGAAAAGAAGTAAAAAGTGTAAGTCCTGAGATCAGAGGCAGGGGTGGGGATCACTATACTGTATGTTCCACATCAGGACCAGTCTCCAATAATGCTCCTTCCAAAATTATCCCCAAAGAACATTCTCCTAAAGATGTCCAGGATTTGAAGGACCAATTTCATGCCTTCAAGGGGGAGGTAAGTGGGACTCTGGGCAATATCATGTCTGAAATACAAAAGCTATCTTTTGCTGTCCGCAATAATGCTAGGCCCCCATCCAGAAGCCCCTCTCCTCGTGCCGGTAATGGTGGTTGTTTCCATTGCGGGGAGGCAGGCCACTTTAAAAGGGAATGCCCCAAGTTTCAAAGGTCTAATTCTCCTCGACCTGGGGGAAAAAAGGTAACCTTCCAGGACAACAAGGGTCCGTTAAACTCCAACGGGTCGACTCAAGAGGTCTGAGTCTGGCCCCTAAACCACGGAGTATAAAGGACCTCGTGATAAGCCATAACCCACCTTACGTAACTAAGGAGGGTACTATCAGTCAAATAGAAATGATACCGGAGGAAATAATTTCCCCACTAGTGCAGGAATGCCTAGAGGAACCGTCCCATCCCGAGGAACTAGGGTTCATTAAATCACTACCTCCCGTCCCACCAGACCCCACGCCCACCAAGGAGAAAGACATAGCTCAAACAGCAAAACCAATAGAGGGGCCTAAGAGGGAATCCATCAGTCTCATAGTCCCGGACATGTCTGAATCGGGGTCACAAGACGAAGAGTCGGGGGAGGAAGGGGAACAAACACTGTGTGATAGCTCAAACAGTGATGGGGAGGGGGACTTGGTGACAGAGGGGGAAAGAGAAACGATAACCATAAGTCAGTTAACGGGGGGTACTATGTATCGGGTGCCTGTGGTAGTCCAGGGTCACAGGGTCGCTGCTGTTGTAGACACAGCAGCTCAGGTTACCCTAATATCCGAGGAAATGTACAAAAGTTTAAAGGAGCCACCTCCTATTCTTAAGGAAGTGGTAATGAACACTGCAGGAAAGGGCCTACAAATGAATGGGTTTGTTGCTGGGCCTTTTTATATTAAGTTGGGGAACCAAGAATTCACATGGGACATATATGTAGCACCAATTGGAGATCAGATGCTTTTGGGAATAGACTTCTTAAGGAAACAGGGCATATCGCTTGACTTGCATAGGAATCAATTGTCCATTCACGGGGAGGTCATCCAAATGTCATGGGGTCAGGCCAGTTCATTGCCCCAAACAACTGAGGTACGGGCGGGAAAGAATCATACAGTCCCAGCCAATTCAGTTCAAAGAGTCATGGGAGTGTTGGCCAAACCCATGGGTCGAGAATACATCATTGAGGCAAAGGATGAGGGCTGTTTGCTCATACCCAGAACCTTACATGATGTAGGTCAAGATCCGGTGTTGTGTCTGATAAACTTCACCGATAGTCCCCTGGTAATCTCAAAAGGGGATCTACTAGCCCAAGCTCAGGAAGTCGACATGGGGGAACCCCCGGGCCCTAAAGTGTGCAAGATAGGGGGTTGCTGGAGATGTTAAGGAAAAATTGTTGCCCCAACACTTACAAGAGATGTTCACTAGGTCATGTGAGGATTTGTCTAAGGGGGAGGAGGAGACCTTGTGTTCCCTGTTACAGGAATTTCAGGATGTCTTTGCTAGCAGTGACTTAGACCTGGGCCATTTCACGGCCTTGGAACATGGCATTGACACCGGGAATCACCCCCCCCCCCCATTAAACAGCGAATGCGGCGCACACCCTTAGGTTTTGCCCAAGAAGAGGAGGCTCATTTGGAAAAAATGTTACAATCTGGGGTAATTCAGCCATCCGTATCGGAGTGGGCTTCTGCCCCAGTCCTCATACGGAAAAGGGATGGTAGCGTTAGGTGGTGCGTGGACTATAGGAGGGTCAATGGGGCCTGTTCCCGCCAAATCTTTGCACTCCCCTTAGTAGAAGAGTGCCTAGACACCCTAGCAGGAAATGTGTGGTACTCCAAGTTGGATGCCAATTCGGCGTATTGGCAAGTCAAAATAAAAGAGGAGGACCGGCCAAAAACGGCTTTTATCACCAAATATGGGCTGTTTGAGTTTGCACGCATGGCTTTCGGGCTATGCAATGCCCCAGCCACATACGCCCGGGTCATAAGCCTTGTACTCCGGGGGTTAACATGGCGGGTAGTGTTGGCTTTTTTGGATGACATATTAGTCTTGGGAAGGGATTTTGGGGACCACTTGGCAAACCTGAGGGTGGTATTTGAAAGGTTTAGGACGTACGGGCTCAAACTAAAACCAGGGAAGTGCGATTTATTTAGGAAAAAGGTAGAATTTTTAGGGAGGGTGGTAGGTCCCGAAGGGATGGAAATTGGGCCGGGATATGTAAAAGATGTAAAAAACTGGCCAAAACCCCGGAACTCAAAGGAAGTAGAACGGTTTTTGGGATTCGCAAACTATCACAGGGCCTTTATAAAAGACTATACTAATATAGCCTTACCCCTTCAAGCCTTAACCGGAAAACGCCCCTATTTCTGGGGAAACGAGCAACAACAGTCTTTCGATAGACTCAGGGAAGCCATGGTGTCAGCCCCTGTTCTGTCATTACCCAATGCCACTGATCCTTTTATCTTAGACACGGATGCTTCCGACAAGGCTATTGGGGCAGAATTATTGCAGGTCCAGGGGGGACAGGAACGGGCCACGTCCTATGCTAGCTTTACCCTAACCCCAGAACAGCAGAAATATTGTACGACCCGAAAGGAGCTGTTAGCCATTGTCAGGTTCACCAGGCTATTCAGACATTACTTGCTGGGGCGGAGGTTTACGGTTCGAACAGATCATAGTAGCCTCACTTGGTTAACGAATTTCAAGGAACCCCAGGGACAATTAGCCCGGTGGCTGGAAGAAATCAGTCAGTTTGATATGGAAATCAAACACCGACCAGGGGCTAAACATCCTAATGCAGACGCTTTGTCTCGATTGCCTCAATATGGACCGTGTCCTGAGTTTCAAGTAGACAAGGTTCTAGCAAATTTGCCCTGTGGGGGATGTACCTACTGTGCCCGAGCTCAACAAAATTGGGGACAGTTCACAGAAAATGTTGATGATACCATACCCTTGGCAAAGAGACCCTATGGTAGTACACAACCCAAAGACACACGAGAACCAGTGGTGCAAATATCCCGGGTGTCTGTGTCAAAGAGGGGGGACGAATTAGCCATATGGTCAGAGGGGGAGGGTGACATCTGGGTGCAGGAAGTAGGAGGGGACCTAGGGGTTAACTTGGGCTACAGTCAGGAAGAGTTAAAAGAAAACCAAAGTAAGGACCCAGACTTAAAATGGGTGGTTCAATGGAGGAAAACAAAAGGGGAACCCTCTGAGGAGGAAATCTTCCTCAGCGGTCCCGCCCCCAAGTACTACTGGTTAAATCGGGAATTATTTGTCCTTAGTGGGGATGGTGTACTGTACAGGAAGGGGGTGAAAGGAGAGGCAGATAGGGTGGTCATTCCCCAAGTGTCAAGGAAGGAACTCATGGAGTTGTGTCACGATATTCCTGCAGCGGGCCACCAAGGGGGGGACCGAACCTACCAAAGGATCAAGCCAAGGTATTATTGGAGAGGGATGAAGAAAGAGATTGAACAGTATGTAGCAAGTTGTGCTTTGTGTAGCCAAAACAAAAAGGCTACTCGCCCAAACCGTCACCCTATGGTGAAACATCACGCCGGGGCACCAATGGAAAGGGTTCATCTAGATTTTGTGGGGCCCCTCCCAAAAACAGAACGAGGAAATGAACATATCCTCATGATGATCGATCAGTTTACCAAATGGGTGGAATGTGTCCCTCTCCCCGCCCAGGGCGCAGAACTAACAGCCCGTACGGCAGTGAATGAGTTCTTCTCCCGTTTCGGGAGTCCCTTTCAGGTATTCACTGATCAGGGGAGGAACTTTGAATCCCATCTGTTTAAAGCCATGTGTGACCTGCTTCAAATACACAAAAGTAGAACCACCCCATACCGCCCCTCCTCCAATGGTCAAGTAGAGCGTTGCAATCGAACGCTGATGGCTTCAGTGCGGTGCTTTGTGGGAAAAAATCAAAAGTCCTGGGATCTATTCCTTCCGCAATTAGCTGGTGCGTTCCGTGCTTCAGTCAGTAGAAGCACCGGGTTTACTCCTAATCATCTCATGTTGGGCAGAGAAGTCAATCAACCTGCTGAGTTGATGTTCAGGGGGCCACAGGGGGAGGAAATTCAGGATAGAGAAAAATATGTTTCAGACTTAGAGGAGGCCATCCAAGGGCACACGAGCTGGCCAGGGCCAATCTAAAAACGGCACAAGAACGCCTCAAAAGGGATTACGATCTCAAGGTGGTAGTCAAAAGGTTTAAGGTGGGGGATCTAGTGTACCAATTGGACACGGCCACCATCAAGGGAAAATGTCGGAAACTGACACCATCTTGGAAGGGCCCTGGGGTGGTGGTGGAAAGTCTCACTCCATATCTTTACAGGGTCAAAATGAAAACAGCAATGGTGGTGGCCCATCATGACCGGATTAAGTTGTGTAAAGATAGGGAGATCCCAAATTGGTGTAAAAAACTACAAGCCCAAGTTTTAAGTAGAAATTGGAAGGAAATAGAGGAGTTGGAACCCAAGGGAAAAAGGGGAAAAAACATTTATTGCTCATGCCGGGGACCAGATGATGGGGGTCTCATGATTAGATGTGACGAGTGCAGGGAATGGTTCCATGGACGATGCGTGGACATCACTCCTGAGGAGGCGGACAGAATGGACGCCTATCAGTGTCCTGGATGTTCGGTCTCCACAGAGGTGCACGTGTCCAGGATCTCCCTGCACTCTAAGGTAAATCTATTTCAGATGAATAACCAGAACAGTATTGACAAAACAGGGGATGGAAGCCAGCCACCTTCTCCAGAGCAGGCCTCCGTCACAGAGGTGACGGAGGAACTGGTAGTGTGTGTGTCGGAGGAGGAGCTGAGGCAGCTGGACCCTGAGGTCCAGGGGAGCCCAGGGGCTGCCTTAGAGGTATGTGGGGGGTCCGAAGGGGGGTCTGAAGGGGTTGAGGGGAAGGGGGAGGTGAAGAAGACCAAAAAGAAGAGGAAGTCGAGGAGCAACAAGAAGAGCAGAGCTGCCAAGAAGAAGGCCACGGCAGCAACCTCACCTCTCCTGACAACCTCACCTCAGGGGGTGGCTCAGGGTCAGGAGGTGTGTCGGGGCCAGTCTGGCTCCCCAGCTTCCGGTGAGGTGGCAACACCTCACTATGGAGTTCAGGGTGAAGCAGTTGGTACTGGACTGTCTTGTCCAGTTTCTGGCTGTGAAACCCGGGGACCAGGCCTGGAAGGGCACATTCTCGCGGAGCACGTGGCCGAGGTGTTCCGTGACCTGGTAGTCTCCGACCCAGGGTTAGCCCGGGTGCGCCTCACATCGCTGAGCACACTCTTCAGGGCCCTGGGGGGGGGGCTGCTGTTGGGGACCCCATCCATTGGGTGATAAGCCAGCTGGAGACTGTGGGGCTGACTCCAGAGGACTTGACCGCTGAGTGGGGAGCCATGGCAGCAGTGTGCCAATTGGCGCGGTGGGAGGTTCCGCGAACCTTCACACTGTCGCCAATAAACTCACCTGCAGTCCTTATGCATTGGAGGGCGCAGGTGGAGTTGATGGCTCTACTACAGGGAAATCAGCGTCAGGCCTTTCTGGGGAAGGTTAACCTAAGCTCCAGTGAGCCGTCCCCGGCGAGCTCCTCTAGTGAGCAGGGGAGTCCACCAGCCAAGGCAGGAGTTTTTAGCCGGCTGGGGGCTCCGGTTTGCACACAGGGGACTCCCAGGCCCATGGGGCAGGTTGGGGCGTTCAGTTCCACGGGGCCCTCTCCCAGGTCCATTCCCTCCCTCATGTCCCTCCCCACCCGGCCTGTACCCTCCCTCATGTCTCTCCCACGTCCTGGTCCCAGCAGGTCACTTCCGAGTCTAGGGTCAAGAGGCTCATCCTCATCTGTGGGGGCACAGGGATCAAAGTACCCTGGGAGTCCCTCAGGGAGTAGGGGAGTGGAGTCCCAATTGTGCAGGGATCTTCCGGAGGCATTTGACAGTCATATGCATCTGGATAGGTCCCTGACCAAGATGGGGCTGCCTTCTCGGACATCTCTGGGTGATTTCCTAAGGGTGCGGTTGGACCCTGTCCCTGTGGATCCAGTCAAGCTGGCTGGAGGGGTTGCAGTTTTCTGTGACCCGAAGACTTGGCCCAGTGTGCCTTTGAGGCTGGAGCCAGGGTGGGTTGGAGCAGTGGGAATCCACCCAAAGAGTGCTGGGCAGTTTGAGGACGCCACTCAGCACCGGTTCCACCAACTGGTGTCTCACCCCAGTGTGTCCGCCCTTGGAGAGGTGGGAGTGGATTTTACTGTGGAGGAAAAACTACACGCCCGGCAGATATCGACCTTGCGATGGGCACTCCAGTCCTGCCGCTTTGACCAGCCTGTGGTCTTGCACATTCGGGGTGGCAGACTGGATAGGGTTCACGCCCGAGCCCATCGCGAGGTCTTAGAGGTTCTGAAGAGTGTGGTAGTTAATCCGCTGCAGTTGATTCATCTCCACTGTTTCCAGGGGGGGATTGCTCAGGTGCGGGAGTGGCAGGACTCATACCGCAACGCTTATTTTGGGTTTGGTATGGGTGTCAGGTCCTTTAGCTCTGAGCAGAAGGAGGCCTTGAGGTCGGTGCCCCCATACAGGATTCTCTTGGAGAGTGATGCCCCTTACTTCCCCCCACCAAATGCACGGCATGGCCACCCTCATTACCTTTATGAGGTGGCAAAGGTGGTGGGGACAGTGAGGGCAGACTCACCGAGGGAAATTGTACGGGTGGCCCACCTCAATGGTAGCCGTCTGTACGGAGTTAACCCGTAGGTGGGCAACTCCCAACATGTACATAGCAACAGAAAGGCCCGTTGGCCAGTTACAATTGTTAGATAAATTAGTTATAGCCAGTTGGCTTCCAGTAAATGAATTTATAGCCCGTTGGCTCCTAAATTAACCATAGTTATAGCCAGTTGGCTCTTAGTAATGAATTTGAGGGCCCGTTGGCCAAAAGGGAAGGATGTGTATATGCGTAATCCTGGGGTGTGTGTCATGGGGATCCCGAGGGTGAGGGGAATGGGGGGTGACCAACTGTAGTTCAGTCTCCATAGGGCATGGGTGGGGGCGGGTCTACTGGGTTTCTGATCCCGTTTTTAGTATATTCCCTACTGATTTCCTTAGCATGATCTTTTGTTTTTACCCGGGGGCTACTCCTTTTGTACACAATTGGGGGGAGTGTAGTACCTCAGGGTCATTGGTGGTGCTCCACATTGGAGGCAGATCCGGAAGACGAGAGAGCCTCGTTTCGGATCTGCCGGCAGTCGATAACTAGAGCCAGAATAACCTACAAGTGCTGATCTAGCCGACCCAGAGAATATCAGAGATAACCGTCGTAGTTGTACTTGCAAGTAACCACGGTAAGTTTAGAGAAACTTACATTAATATCAAATGTCTTACTGTATAACAAAAAATTATCAAGATATTTACTATAACATAATTGTTTATTTTTCATGTTGTCTATTGTCACTCGGAATAGAGAGTGTAGTTTTTACTATCTTTTTCTTTATTCAAACTGTTGTGTGTCGTTTGTCCATTATTTTGTCTAACAATATGTCATTATTGTTGAATTATTATATTCTTGATTAACGTTTTCGTCAAAGATAAAATAAAGAAAATTAATTAAGAAATAAATATGTTGCCAAACAGTTGTTACAAAAATATGTAAAACTTTTGATGATTGACGGATCAAAATGAAAATTGTACCATGAGGCAAAATTTTCTTTATTTGAATTCCCGTCATTTACACGTGTTACAACATTCATCAGTTAATGATTTATATAATCGCCTACTCAATTAATTGAATATTCTGCAAGTGACATTTCGAGTCAAAAATTACAAAGATGAAAATCAAAAACTTTTATAGTCCCCTTTTTCCATACCCACTACATTAAAAAAAAAACAGTAACCAACTGAAAGGAAACAGTATTGTCTCGTCTAAGTATATATTCTGTTGTATAAGTTTTGCTGAACTTTTTCAGAAGTTCTTTAAGTACTTTACGACATAAATATATTTGATCCATAATAAGCGATTATGTGTACATACGAATTGTGAACAATCTGTAAACTAGTTTAATCCAGCCACATTCTGCATGTTCTGTATGTCACTGTCCCAAGTCAGTAACCTTTAAGCCCAGTGATTGTTGTTTAACATATTTGTTTTTCGTTCACTATTTTGTACATATATTAGGCTTGTAGTTGTATCGTTTGAACTGTTTTACATTTGTCATTTTGGGGCCTTTTATAGCTGACTATATGCTATGGGCTTGTTTTTAAAGTCGGATGGTGACCTATAGTTGCTCATTACTGTAACCCGTGGTCTCCAGTGAAGATGTGTCTCATTGTCAATCATACCACTTCCTCTTTTAATTTTGTTATTAAAACTTAATATCTAGAAATACATTTATATGACGACAATATTATTCATTTTTTCTAAAACACTTTAGTAAGGCATGCAAGATAGAAGGTCTTTATTATATAAGCAAGCATGTCTTCATTAACCACATTGATTATGTTGACATTAACGTTGAAGGACTCTCGGTCTTACTTTGAATCCTGTCCCCGACATAACTTCCATCAACCCATAGTCTTTAGAACATTTCAATCGCAAACCTATCCCGGACCTGATTATAAGAATTATGATCGATGAATTTAGGTATAAAATATACTGATAGTTACATATATGTTTCACAAAGACAATCATGTGGATAATAACATTGAACTATTTCAAACATTTTCTATATATAATTTGGCAGCATCTACACACATAATAATGTTCTAACAAATATGCTTTAATTTATTACAGAGTTCATTTAACATGTTTAACTCAAATGTTGAAGTTAAAATATTTCATTAAATGGAAATTGCCGTTCCCCAATTTACTGAATGTCCGAACAGGTGTTTTTGTTTAATACCATACGTATATGTGAAAACGTGGATAAACAGTCAGTCACACTAGGGACTTTCCGATTGAATTTTCCTCGGAGTTCAGTATTCTACTTTTCACAATGCATCTCCTAGCTAGACAACTTGCGAAACATGCTTACTTTAAATGAAAATCTGATATAAGTATAATATATATCAATATATTCGAAATCAGAAGCGATGCGTTAAGAAACTTATCACAATATAAAACTCACATCAACCTTTTGTTCAGACTTTTTTTCGTGAAATGTTTAAAGCACAAAACGATCTATAAACCTAGCATTTTTATACATAATGGATTTTATCAATTAACAACAATACATCAACTTCTGTCAAACTAATATCATGTTTCGATGGTTGTCATAATTTAACTTCTTTTTATATTAGTTGTTTGTGCAGTCATGCTTTATACCAATTTTTTTGTTTTCTATATGATGTTACAATTACCTCTGGAGTCGGTTTCATAAAAATACTTAAGGTGGTACCTAACACTACAGGGAGATAACTCTGTGAAATCGGCTGAACGTTTTAATTACGTTGTGTTGTTAAGGGAATATTAAGCTTTTCAATGATCAAAATCCGTGTTTGTCAAACTGCTATATAACCAGTGTAATTTTTCTGATAAAACGGTTGGTTCAATTTTTTTGAAATTTTTATATTTTTGTCAAAGGGTCAAAGTAAATACTTTGTTAAAATTTTATACAAATTAAACGAGCTAAATTAATTTTAGTTAAAGTGTTGGGTACCACCTTAAGACTAAGATCGATCGTAAGTAATGAACAATCCTGTAAACTTACGATCAATCTTAGTCGTCAGTATTTTGTTTACTCCTGGTCTTTCTAAGCCAAATACAGATCACAGAATCTTGCACGGCAAGTTGTCTTATTGACAATCATACTATATTTTCCTCTTGTTTTGTAAATGTCAAATTTGATAATCTTGTTTCTATTTACAGATACAAATTGTATGGATACATGTACATTATGTGCTCCTTTTAATTTCAGCTGTGTATTTTTATTTCACATTCAATGATACATATATTTATTTTAACCAAGGATATTAATTACTAGAATGATTAAACTATGTTGAAGTTTTGGTTTAACTACTCAATTGTTTTTTTTTCTGTTTTGTTGTGCAAACAAGTGTTGCATATTTAATGAGATAAACAAGCAGTAGTGTTTCACTTGAATGAATATTAAAACAAACTAAGACATCCTCTTTTAATCAATAAGATTTACTAGTCCTGTCAATATGAAAACATGTAATTGTATGATTGGTCGTGATGTTAATCATTACTAAGTATGTAAAACTCAACACTTCATGTACCATATGCTTTTCAGTATATAAACTGCAGTCAGTTGGTATAAAATACACCATATTCATCATCGTCTTGTTGATGTATCTAACTTCAGCCTATATGATGAATTCACTCATTGGTATGATGACAGTTCTTTTGGGAATAGTATTTGTTCCAGCCATTGCAAGTAAGTTGATCATATCCTATTATATATTTAAAGACATACCTCTGAAAAGTCTATATTGCATTTTAAATGTAAAGTAAAGAATTTTTCCGAAAGTTTTTTATATTTTCATCAATATACAAAATATCATAAAATTTCTTTATAGAGAGAGAGAGTTTTTTTTTCTTCAGTTCATCTACAAGGTCTCTTGACTTGATACACAATGTCAAGTTATCTACAAGGTCTCTTAACTTGATACATGATGTCAATATATGGTTTTATAGCCTTACATATACAATTGCGGTTCTAATTAAATAATTTGCAATATAAACAATTTGATCTACATAAATTACAACATTTGTTGTACAAGTTCTTGTCTTTGAATATGAAATATTTAAACAAATATTTGTCTTACCACTATATTCTAAAGTTCATAGTTTACTACCAGATAATTTATCGACAAACTTGGTACATTAATTGTCATTAAATTGATAAAAATGATATTATTTGCAGTGAAAAGATGTCACAAAGGTGAGTTATTTGTTCATATCCTAATATATATATTAGTGTCATTGGAGCTTTAGCTTTTAAAACCGGGTTGAACCCGACACTTTTTTTATTTATCAAAAATGCATGTACCTGATCAGGCCTACTACATTTGTTTTACGTTTGTTCCATTTGTTGATATTGTCAAAAGTTATCGTCACTATACAAAGCCGTGTTTAACAATTTCGTAAGATGTTTATCTTTATTAAAAATCTCTTTTAAAATTACAAAATCATAACATGATACTTTAGATGATGACAAATTCTGTAAACGGTAACAGAAATTCAATACAAAATCTGTAAAAGTTTCTCCCAAACACAAGATCAACACGTTCTGATGCATATAAACATTGTATATGTCTTTCTGAAGTCACGATTGTTCACGGCTAGGAAAAAGTCACAATATTGCCTAACGGTTTGACTGAATCATAAACGGTTTTCCCTTAACGACAGTGTCCATGGGTGTTTTGTTTTGTACTTATCTGTCCTCATTTATAGTATTTAACAAATTTATGTTTTGCTAACGGATGTTGCCAATGTAACCGAATGAACTAGACTTTTAGCTAAGTATGACGGCCCTTATCTTTGAACAAGTCAACAATTTTTGTTAAGGGGCCAACTGAAGCATACCTAGGTATTGACCTAGCTCCTGTATTATAATACAAGCTTTACTGATTTTTTTCACATTTCGTGAACCCACAATGTCTGAAACATATAATGCAATTGATTGAGTATTCGTGTAAATAAGAGTTGATTCCTACACGCATACTTAACCAATTGTTCATTCATTTGTATAATACTTATATACAATCAATTGTATTTAATAAAAAATAACTATCTAAAGCAAAACAGGTGATACCTAAAAGTCTGGAGATATATTATAAGACAAATTAAACAAAACCCTTTGTAGCAGTTAATCATTTAAATTTGTTTTGTTTTATTTGAACCATTCTTAGTGCATGCAGTACACAACGTTCCTTCATATATTAATCCATGTTTTCATAAAATATTTGTTTATTTAACATTTCCAGATTTATATTTTTTGTTTTGTAATTTTTTTGGAGTGTAAAAGCGTTGATAAAAGCACGTGTTTGTACAATAGCCGAAGCCTTCATTTCTAATGGTATTTTCATAATTGCTATTCGCATAACACCATATTATAAAGATTTTCTGGTTGATACATGTTCATATTTTTGTAAAACCATGTGTCATCACGAAAGTAACATTTCATTTTGATATGCAGGTTATGTTTTTAATAACGCACGATTGTTGTACGTGAATTAAACTGACAAACTCTCGTGAACTATACAAGATTGGGATCCCGTTATCATGGTTAACCTGTCATATGCTGTTGTGTGTGCTTTTTCCAAGTCAGGAGCATGTATTCAAGTGGTCGTTTCATTTTTGTTTTGTACATTTATTAGGCCATTGATTGTCTCGTTTGAATCGTTCTACATTTGTTATTTGAAGTCCTGTTATTGCTGACATTTCAACATTGGCTTTCCTGATTGTTTAAGTCCGTACGATGACCTCAAATTAATGTATTGACTAATTGGTCTCTTGTTTAGAGGTCGTTCATAGGTAGTTACCAGATTTTTTTTTATATGGTATGTAAGTTCTCGATAATGCATATATACTTTATATTTTAGATGCATCTTGTGTAGCCACTAAGCAAGAAGTGGTTCGATTAACTGCGGAAAACCAAGCCCTTAAACAGGAGCTCGATCGCTGTGTAGCTAGACAGGAAACTAATGCTGAATGCATTGAAGATCTGAGAGTGTGTCGGAACCAACTTAACGAAACGACATCTGAACTAACGACATGCAAAGGAGAATTACTTTCTTTTACTTCCATCCAACCTCGATTTCAAGAGTGTAACATTAATACAGGTGCTTCACAATGTCGTGCTGATGGTTGTTTTTGGGGTTGTTATGATCTTGCGCTAAGAGAATTGTATAATATTTCGAATGTACCTTGAATAAAAAACTCCTTATTACTATTTTTCGTTTTATTGAATTCCAAATTACTGTATTTAAATTATTGACATTTACCAGTAAAATAACAATGTTTATACAATTAGAAAATGCTTACTTTCTTGAATTGCAGAAAGTATTTTAGAAAACACATATCTAAAATTTTAAGGTCGTTGGGCCTTATTCACACATGTTTATCAGCGACGTTGATAATCAGCTTCTTCTTAACTTAGTTTGAAAAATAACCATAATAATTGACAGGTAAATAAGATTTTTTGCAAGCCGAAACAAAAAAAAAACAGCAGCCACATGCTCCCGTTTGTGAATACAATATTTTGCTTTTTCCTACATCTTAGTATCTTGAAGTTGTCCCTAAAAAAAAAGAAGTGTTGCACTAAATGACTGTACTACGCTTTGAGACCGAAAAAATTTTGAAAAGTAATTAAAACAGAATTTAGGTTTCAAATTAATAAAGAATGTGAGACACAAGCATGAATGCACAATTCTTTGTCATTGTTCAGTTGGCTTCTTTTGACATGAAGAAACCCATGCGAATAAAAAAATGTTGTTATTTTATTGCAATATTGCTGTCCATTGTAATATACATTGAATCCTGACATAATAAAATGTGGCTGTGCAGGTATATAGATTTACAATTTAAAGTGCACATATGGTTAGTTTTAGTTGATGCAGTCAAATAATTGTGTTGTACTAGTCAGCATAAGGTATCAAAACTACTGAAATTTTGTTACGTATCAATATTTTGAATAAAAGGAGGACATGCTCACACCCTTAATTAATGCGAACAAAAATGTGTTGTTATTGTATTGCAATATTGCTGTCCATTGTATTATACATTGAGTCCGGATAGAAAAAAATATGGCTGATTTACTATGCGGGTATATAGATTTATAAATAAAAGTGCACACATGGTCAGTTTTGGTCAACACGGTCAAATAATTTTGTTGCACAAGCCAGCAAGAGGTATCAAAACTACTGAAATTTTGTTACGTATCACAATTTTTAATAAAAAGAGGACATATGCTGGCACCCTAAATTGATGCAAACAAAAAATTGCTGTTATTTTATTGCAATATTGCTGTCCATTGTAATATACATTGAATCCTGACATAAAAAAAATATGGCTGTGCAGGTATATAGATTTACAATTTAAAGTGCACATATGGTTAGTTTTAGTTGATGCAGTCAAATAATTGTGTTCTACTAGTCAGCATTAGGTATCAGAACTACTGAAATTTTGTTACGTATCAATATTTTGAATAAAAGGAGGACATGCTCACACCCTTAATTTATGCGAACAAAAATGTGTTGTGATTGTATTGCAATATTGCTGTCCATTGTATTATACATTTAGTCCGGACATAAAAAAATATGGCTGATTTACTATGCGGGTATATAGATTTATAAATAAAAGTGCACACATGGTCAGTTTTGGTCAACACGGTTAAATAATTTTGTTGCACATGTTAGCAAGAGGTATCAAAACTACTGAAATTGTGTTACGTATCAAAATTCTGAATAAAAAGAGGACATATGCTGGCACCCGAAATTTATGCGAACAAAAAAATTGTTGTTATTTTATTGCAATATTACTGTCCATTGTAATATACATTGAATCCTGACATAAAACATATGGCTGTGCTGGTATATAGATTTACAAATTAAAGTGCACATATGGTTAGTTTTAGTTGATGCAGTCAAATACTTTTGTTGTACTAGTCAGCATAAGGTATCAAAACTACTGAAATTTTGTTACGTATCAACATTTTGAATAAAAAAAGGACATATGCTGGAACCCTAAATCCATGCGAACAAAAAAATGTTGTTATTTTATTGCAATATTGCTGTCATTTGTAATATACATTGAATCCTGACATTAAAAATATGTTGTTGATAGATTATACGTGGAGCGAAACGAAGAAATACAGAGGGTTCTGTGTGTGGCAATAATAACGGACCATATGCATGTGCATTCAATCTACATTATTTTAATTGTATTGCACTTGGTACTATTTCTTGACAGAAAAAATATAACAATGATTGAGGAAAAGATTAATAAACACACACGCTCAGTTAATATATTTTATGCAACAGAATGTACAGACAGAACCGATTTCGAAACTGATAATCATTTGTGTATTGTGTGTCAATTCACCGATGGAATGGTAGTCAATAACGAACATATTAAGTTGTCGGCGACATGTCCGTTTCATGGCATTATGATCAAAGTGACAACCACCAAACACGCATTCAGTTACTTAATGTTTGATATATATGGACACATCCATACTTTAAAAATAAGTCAGCTAGCAGATGACACTATTGTACTGTGAAAAAAATATGTTAACAGTGCAAAACTGTTGTGGAATAAAAACAAAATCTTTCCTGGAGCAAACTGTTATCTCATTTAACTAAAGAAGCATGTAGAGATTAAGTATAATTTATCTGTGAAGAGATGGGAACTGTCCTTTTATTGCAAATCTCTGTTTCCGCTACAACGTAATAGGAAGAATGAAAATGAACACAGATGTGTTCAGTGTCGCTCAAATGTCTTTTCTGATTTTAAAGAATAAACGATATTTCATTAGAAAATATCAAAAAACAATTTAATTGAAACATCCGTGTTGTGATATGACATATTTATTTTCAGATGAAGAAACAGTATAAATGCTTAGAACATTTAAAACATGTTGTTGTGCGTCAAATGTTGATAGCAATAATCATTTACAGTACTATTGAATATTTAAGAAAAAAAAAGAAAAAAAAACAATTATGTTCGTGAGTAGCATGAAATGTAGCAAAATAAAATGATAAATATTACTAGGTTAACATATATATATTTGATGAAATTTCAAAATCCAAACTCTTGATGCTCATCTTTTTGGAAAGAATAATAATACAATAACATACTTATGTTTCCTTTGAAATTTCTTATAATTTTTTAACGATGCAATGTATTCTTATCTGAAATTCGCAAGTATAAGACTTCAACCAGTCACATGGCATATCGCACCACTTCAAACCTATCGGCCCATAGGACCTAAGACACATTTCATTAAGATTGCTTGGTTCACCTGCTGCCCAATCTGTAAACATCATTGCTTGACTTGGAGTACTTATCCATCTCATTCAAACGCTGTTCTTATTCAACGTGTATCCTCCAAGAAAATATAAATAAGCTGAAAAATATAGAATATTCTTTGCTGTCAAAGGTAGTATATTTAATAAAATGCCCCGATTGTACTTGATTTGCTTTTAGATTATTTTGAATTAAACAATAATCATAACCAATATATATATATATATATATATATATATATATATACTTCGAAGCTTCGTCCTGTAGATTTGATTTAAAGATCAGCTTTCCTACGGACGTTTGAAGTATACATATAACGTAGACATTCCTACGTTTGATATCAGTAATACTTATCAGGTATAACTGTTTTCCTTATGTATGTAAAAAAAAAGAAATTTCAAAGTAAGATCGAGAGTCCTTCAAAGTTAATGTCAACATTATGAATGCGTTAAATGAAAATATGCTAGCCTTTATCTAACAATGACCTTCTATTTTACATGTCTTACTAAAGTGTCTTAGAAAAAAGGAACAAGTTCGTAGTCATATCAATGTATTTCTAGATACTAAGTTAAATAGATAAGTATAAACGAGGATGTGGTACAATTAACAATGAGACAACTCTTCACTGGACACAACAATATACAGAAATTAGAATATATATATGTAATCATACGACTTTCCAAAACAAAAAGCTTTACATATATAAAAAATTAAGAACGAACAACAAAGATGTTAAACGACAACCACTGTGAACAAAGGTTCCTGACTAGAGACAGGGACATACAGAACATGCAGAATGTGGCGGGGTTAAACTTGTTTGAAGATTGTTCACAATTATTATGTACACAAACACGCTTATTATTGATCAAAAATTGATATACTTAAAACTGTACAAGACACTTCATCAACACTTTAAGAACAGAATTTAGACTTAGACTCGACAAAATTGTGTCTTTTCAGTTGGTTACTGTTTATTGATATCTAGTTGCTATGTGAAAGCAGGGGCGGATCCAGCCATTTAAAAAAAAGGGGGGGGGTTTCTTACCCAGGACAAAGGGGGGGGGGGTTCCAATTACATGTCCCCATTCAAATGCACTGATCGTCCAAAAAAAGGGACGCCCCCCCGGACCCCCCCCCTCTGGATCCGCGCCTGGTAAGGGTGACTATACAAGTGCTTGATATTATCTTTGTCATTTTGACTCGGAATTTTACTTTAGGATTATTTGTTTAATTAAGTTGGCGATTATATTAAACATTAACTGATGAATGTAGTAACACATGTAAATGAAATAATTTCAAATAAAGACAATTTTGCCTCATGGTACAATATTAATTTTGATCTGTCAATCATCAAACGTTTTACATATTTGTGTAACAACTGTTTGGTAACATATTTATTTTTTATTTAATTTTTCTTTATTTTAACTTTGACGAGAACGTTAATCAATAACAGTATTATTCAAACCATTATGACATTTTGTAAGACAGAATAATAGACGAACGACAGACAGCATTTCAATAAAGGAAAAGATAGTAAAAACTACACTCTGTATTATTCAGATTGACAAAAAAAACATCATGACAAGCATACCGTTAATCTATAGTAAACATCATGACAAGCATACAATTAATCTATGGTAAACATCATGACAAGCATACAATTAATCTATAGTAAACATCATGACAAGCTACAATTAATCTATAGTAAACATCATGACAAGCATACAATTAATCTATGTTAAACATCATGACAAGCATACAATTAATCTAAAGTAAACATCATGACAAGCTACAATTAATCTATAGTAAACATCAAGACAAGCATACAATTAATCTATAGTAAACATCATGACAAGCATACAATTAATCTATGGTAAACATCATGACAAGCATACAATTAATCTATGGTAAACATCATGACAACCATACAATTAATCTATAGTAAACATCATGACAAGCTACAATTAATCTATAGTAAACATCATGACAAGCATACAATTAATCTATAGTAAACATCATGACAAGCATACAATTAATCTATAGTAAATTTGTTGATATTTTTCTTGAAACCGTAATAAATGTTATATTAATAAAGTTCATGTTTGTTTCACCCAGAAGATCTAAATGTGAGTACCAACAACCTTTTTTCCTTATATTGATGTTTGAATATGCATTATTTTGACAATTTGCTTATGCCAGTGGTTATGCATAGATGGGGTACAGATTATTACTAGTTAAGTGATTTTACATTTGGCTATTTGTATTCATTTGCAGATTGTCAGTAAAATCACAAACGACAACATAATGACAGAATAATATTGGACATTAAATATCTTGTATATATAAACTTATTTTATACAGCAATTAAAAAATGATACTATCACCAATGAGACATAAAACAATTAAAAGGACATAACATGACCAGACCAATTCTTTGTCTGGAGAAAATAAAAAAAAAGTTTCCTAAATAATTTCAAAACCATTAAGGACATAATGACCAGACGTAACGTTGATGATTTTTTTATCCTCTATTATCATGATTATGTCATTGTCAATGTTATAATTAGTGTTTTCCCGTTATCAAGACAGAGTAATTTTCTGTGCTGTCGTTGAAGTCCTTGCAATTGATGTAGGTGAAAAGATAAGTGTAAGGGTGTATCACAGTTGACCCTCCCTTAAAGAAAACCTGGAAAACAAACGGATAATGTCTTTTCTGTTCGGCAGATTATGGGATTTTCACTAAGTTTCATTTCATACAGATTATGTTAAGTATGTTAATTTACAGCTAAGTTGTATATTAACGGGTGTCTATAAAACATTTCAATATATTTTTTTCTGTTTTTGATGCATACAGGTTCGTTTATCATAGATATAATTTTATGGTATGTAAAACCTGATTCACTGCAGAAACAAAATGAAATATTGTTTCACACAACATACGATATATCAAATCATTTAAAAACTCTTATCTATTATATAATTAATCAGGTTAATTTAAGATTGGTTAACCTTTACACTTTATTAATAGCTTCATTGCAAACCTACCGAATGTTTTTTGAAGCTAAAGGGTTTGGTACAGGTGTCTCACCAAATTTAAATACAATTTTAGTCATTTTCAAACTCAAATATCTCATCATTTTTCATGTCAAATCATAATTATTTGCTTTAAATAAACAATTGACCTGCTTTCCAAACTATTTAAGTCGTTTTCACCTTTACCTTGTCCTAATTGTTTCACATTCTGAACATGTTGATTTTTTGTAGTGAATGTCACATGTGTCAAGGACTTTGAATGTTAAATTAGTAATATGCAATTGATAAAAATAGTTGTGAAAATGAATTGTTGCCACCATAGGGTATATAATGATATAAAACATTTAAATAAGTTAGAATGTACCACAAACCCATTTCTATGGTAACTTACATGTATATCAAACTAATCGGAAACCAAAATGCCTCCAAATTTAGTAATTCACAAATCTAATCATATGAAACAACAGTATTTTTTCAATACATCGTGTTGTTGTTTGTAGCTAAAGGGTATGTGAACAGGTGTTTTAAGAAACTTTGAATACAATTTTAATCATTTGTAAACAATAATAAGTCCATTTAACTTTTCCTTTCAAATTATCATTCCTTTGCTTAACATAGGAAAGTTCTTCTTAGTTCTATAATGAATTATGATTTCTTGTTCAAACTAAATACACATTCATACCACTCAAGACAAACATTCATGTTTATTTCAAAAATGAAAGATCTGTAAAGATGTTTTACTAACACATTTAAATACATGAATGGTCAAACCAAAATGCAAATTTATGATAGGAAAAAATAGACGTTCGGGTCAATAAAAAAACACTCATCAATTCAGAACATGTATGTAAACATCTTATTCAGGAATGATTAAAAAAAATATTTCATATCAACCATATATACTTTATACAGTTATTAACTTCAATGTATACATATCACCAAGAAATGATCACAAAAGGGTTTTTAACATTGTCCAAAAGTACATGAAATAGAACATGTATAACGAGAAATAACAAAGAGGTGATTTACCTTTCACCTTGACTTGTATAAATAATGATTTGATCTGTCAAACTTCCTGGATAGTTCTGTAACAACTGGTTTGTAACATCTTTCATTATCGTCCTTCGTCTTGTCCCACATTCTTGTTTATTTTCATAAACCAAAATCAATATCAACGACAATTAAAGAACACAGAGACACAAGTATGAGAGGAATGCAATTGCAAATATACAATATTATGAATAAACAAGACACTAGGCGATTTCCAATGTCTGTATAGGTGGCACGGTAGTATTTGCATTCCAGAATTTAGGTTGCTCTTTTGTGTACCCTACTTAGGTAAATGTATCTAAACAGTGTGATTGGACAAAAAATACAGTATCAACTGAACATACTTTCCCAAACTGAGGATGAACCAGGTGTAGAAAAATATGAAATAATTTTACATAAAGATGAAAATGAATTTTTGAGAATTTTTTTTAATTTTGTATTCATTGCACCATAAAATACCTAAAAGTACTAGTGGCCTTAGGTTTTTAAAAATAGCAAAAAAAGTAAACGGTCATGATACATATTCAAATTCATTTCTGAATAGTAAAATGAAAGTACTTCAGTTAACTGTGAATGTAGAATTTTTTGCAGTGTTAGAAAGTGGTGAAAATTCTAAAAAGGCTATCATTATCCCTTATGGGCCAGGAAATACTACCGTGTCACCTTAAGGGACAGTGCAAACAAAATATGGGGGAAAATATACACGTGTTACTATTTGGGGGTTAACAGCTATACGTTTTATTTTGTTTCCTGTAAGGTTGGAAACGCATTAACCAGGTGAACACTGAAAATGGTGGAAAGTCTCAATATGTTATCACGGTACACACATTCGGCGGAGTACACACGTCCGTCTGGATTTATAAAGATCTAGCAGATTCACTATGATCAGACAATGTTTTTAAATATCCCCACCAATATATATATTTAATGGAAAAACGTTATCTCTTTTGATATATACTATCTATGCTAATCTATGATCATATTAATGTATATATATATTTTTCATGTTTGAAGATAACGAAACATGGGATCATACATTTTTTATGGCATATGATTAGTATAAAGTGTGTACAGGTTTTGCAATATGAGTGTTTTTCTGTGGCAATTCCAATAAAAAGTGGGGGTTGTTACTACCAGGAGTTTATATGACACTGTGGCAACATAGGTCTATATAAAAAAGGAGATGTGGTATGATTGCCAATGAGACACCTGTCCACAAAAGACCAAAATGACACAAGACATTAACAATTATAGGTCACTTTACAGCCTTCAACAATGAACAAAGCCAATACTGCATAGTCAGCTATAAAAGGCCCCGAAATGACAATGTAAAACAATTCAAACGAGAAAACTAACAACCTTGTTTATGTAAAAAAAATGAACGAAAAACAAATATATAACACATAAATAAACGACAACCACTGAATTACAGACTCCTGGATTAAATTTTTTTTTTGATTTTTCTTAAAAATTAAAAAGTAGTTTTTTTACTTTACCTTGTCCTCGTTATGTCACATTCTCATCGTGTTGATTTGTATAACTAATGTCAAGGACTATGCTTATTTAATAAGTGATATACAATTGATAACAACCATTGATAAAAACAACATGCATGATTAAAAATAGTATAATAATCATGCTCATCAATGGGTATATAACGATAGACAACATGTTAATTATGTTGAGTGTTTACCCATTGCTGTGGTAACTTGCATCAAACTTTTTGTAAACCAAAATGCATCCAAATTAAGTAATTAGCAAACCTACCAAATGATGCAACGGTATAGACTTTTATTCAGTATATTGTGTTAATTTGAAGCTAAAGGGTCTTGGAACAGGTGTCTCAACAAATTTAAATACAATTTTAGTCATTTTCAAACTCAAATATCTCATCATTTTTCATGTCAAATCATAATTATTTGCTTTACATAAACAATTGACCTGCTTTCCAAACTATTTAAGTCGTTTTCACCTTTACCTTGTCCTAGTTGTTTCACATTCTCAACATGTTGATTTTTTGTAGTGAATGTCACATGTGTCAAGGACTTTGAATATTAAATTAGTAATATACAATTGATAAAAATAGTTGTGAAAATGAATTGTTGCCACCATAGGGTATATAATGATATAAAACATTTAAATAAGTTAGAATGTACCACAAACCCATTTCTATGGTAACTTATATCAAACTAATCGGAAACCAAAATGCCTCCAAATTTAGTAATTCACAAATCTAATCATATGAAACAACAGTATTTTTTCAATACATCGTGTTGTTGTTTGTAGCTAAAGGGTATGTGAACAGGTGTTTTAAGAAACTTTGAATACAATTTTAATCAATTGTAAACAATAATAAGTCCATCTAACTTTTCCTTTCAAATTATCATTCCTTTGCTTAACATAGGAAAGTTCTTCTTAGTTCTATAATGAATTATGATTTCTTGTTCAAACTAAATACACATTTATACCACTCAAGACAAACATTCATGTTTATTTCAAAAATGAAAGATCTGTAAAGATGTTTTACTAACACATTTAATGACATGAATGGTCAAACCAAAATGCAAATTTATGATAGGAAAAAATAGACGTTCGGGTCAATAAAAAAACACTCATCAATTCAGAACATGTATGTAAACATCTTATTCAGGAATGATTAAAAAAAATATTTCATATCAACCATATATACTTTATACAGTTATTAACTTCAATGTATACATATCACCAAGAAATGATCACAAAAGGGTTTTTAACATTGTCCAAAAGTACATGAAATATAACATGTATAACGAGAAATAACAAAGAGGTGATTTACCTTTCACCTTGACTTGTATAGATAATGATTTGATCTGTCAAACTTCCTGGATAGTTCTGTAACAACTGGTTTGTAACATCTTTCATTATCGTCCTTCGTCTTGTCCAAAATTCTTGTTTATTTTCATAAACCAAAATCAATATCAACGACAGTTAAAGAACACAGAGACACAAGTATGAGAGGAATGCAATTGCAAATATACAATATTATGAATAAACAAGACACTAGGCGATTTCCAATGTCTGTATAGGTGGCACGGTAGTATTTGCATTCCAGAATTTAGGTTGCTCTTTTGTGTACCCTACTTAGGTAAATGTATCTAAACAGTGTGATTGGACAAAAAATACAGTATCAACTGAACATACTTTCCCAAACTGAGGGATGAATCAGGTGTAGAAAAATATGAAATAATTTTACATACAGATGAAAATGAATTTTTGAGAATTTTTTTTAATTTTGTATTCACTGCACCATAAAATATCTAAAAGTACTAGTGGCTTTAGGTTTTTAAAAATAGCAAAAAAAATAAACGGTCATGATACATATTCAAATTCATTTCTGAATAGTAAAATGAAAGTACTTCAGTTAACTGTGAATGAAGAATTTTTTGCAGTGTTAGAAAGTGGTGAAAATTCTAAAAAGGCTATCATTATCCCTTATGGGCCAGGAAATACTACCGTGTCACCTTAAGGGACAGTGCAAACAAAATATGGGGGAAAATATACACGTGTTACTATTTGGGGGTTAACAGCTATACGTTTTATTTTGTTTCCTGAAAGGTTGGAAACGCATTAACCAGGTGAACACTGAAAATGGTGGAAAGTCTCAATATGTTATCACGGTACACACATTCGGCGGAGTACACACGTCCGTCTGGATTTATAAAGCTCTAGCAGATTCACTATGATCAGACAATGTTTTTAAATATCCCCACCAATAGATATATTTAATAGAAAAACGTTATCTCTTTTGATATATACTATCTATGCTAATCTATGATCATCTTAATGTATATATATATTTTTCACGTTTGAAGTTAACGAAACATGGGATCATACATTTTTTATGGCATATGATTAGTATAAAGTGTGTACAGGTTTTGCAATATGAGTGTTTTTCTGTGGCAATTCCAATAAAAGGTGGGGGTTGTTACTACCAGGAGTTTATATGACACTGTGGCAACATAGGTCTATATAAAAAAGTAGATGTGGTATGATTGCCAATTAGACAACTGTCCACAAAATACCAAAATGACTCAAGACATTAACAATTATAGGTCACTGTACGGCCTTCAACAATGAGCAAAGTTCATACAGCATAGTCAGCTATAAAAGGCCCCGAAATGACAATGTTAAACAATTCAAACGAGAAAAACTAACAACCTTATTTATGTTAAAAAAAAATGAACGAAAAACGAATATATAACACATAAATAAACGACAACCACTGAATTACAGGCTCCTGGATACATTTTTTTTTTTTATTTTTCTTAAAAATTAAAAAGTAGTTTTTTTACTTTACCTTGTCCTCGTTATGTCACATTCTCATCGTGTTGATTTGTATAACTAATGTCAAGGACTATGCTTATTTAATAAGTGATATACAATTGATAAAAACCATTGATAAAAACAACATGCATGATTAAAAATAGTATAATAATCATGCTCATCAATGGGTATATAACGATAGACAACATGTTAATTATGTTGACTGTTTACCCATTGCTGTGGTAACTTGCATCAAACTTTTTGTAAACCAAAATGCATCCAAATTAAGTAATTAGCAAACCTACCAAATGATGCAACGGTATAGATTTTTATTCAGTATATTGTGTGTATTTGAAGCTAAAGGGTCTTGGAAAAGGTGTCTCAACAAATTTAAATACAATTTTAGTCATTTTCCAACTCAAATATCTCATCATTTTTCATGTCAAATCATAATTATTTGCTTTACATAAACAATTGACCTGCTTTCCAAACTATTTGAGTCGTTTTCACCTTTACCTTGTCTTTGTTGTTTCACATTCTCAACATGTTGATTTTAAGTAATGAATGTTACATGTGTCAAGGACTTTGATTATTAAATTAGTTATATAAAATTGATAAAAATAGTTGTTAAAATGAATTGTTGCCACAAGTGGGTATATAATGATATAAAATATTTAAATAAGTTGAAATGTACCACAAACCCTCATATGAAACAACAGTATTTTTTTCAATACATCGTGTTGTTGTTTGTAGCTAAAGGGTATGTATACAGGTGTTTTAAGAAACTTTGAATACAATTTTAGTCATTTTTAAACAATAATAAGTCCATTTAACTTTTCCTTTCAAATTATCATTCCTTTGCTTAACAAAGGAAAGTTCTTCTTAGCTCTAAAATGAATTATGATTTCTTGTTCAAACTAAATAAACATTTATACCACTCAAGACAAACATACATGTTTATTTCAAAAATGAAAGAACTGTAAAGGTGTTTGACTTACACATTTATAGGCGAGTGACTTATTTAAAAAAAACGCTTAGTTAACGACTTTAATGCACCCACCTAACACACGGCTGTATTATATATCATTCGAAAGCTAATAATCTGTACGTTCTGTTTTGGCCGGTCGTAAAAAAATCGTACGGTGCATTTTCTGCTAAATCAAGGTCAAAGGTCATGAATAAACATTCCAATTTTTGCGATTACTAAACAAAAAGCCATTTTCTAATTCTTGTACCATAAAATTTTCCAAAAGATCATATGAACTTTATGGAACATGATACATTATTTCCAAATCAAACAAAAAATTCGAGGTTAGATGCGCAATATTTCCCGAAAATTGAAATTTATCGCAAATCTTAAAAAAATGAAAAATTGTTTCAAAAGCAAAATATATCTTAGGGAATCGATATTTGTATGCTAAAAAAATAGATGAATGTATATGTTTAAGGTCAGGGAATATTTGTTTTGAATTTTAAGATGCAATTATTAATTATTGTTCATAGAACAGCCTTCTATTGAAGTGTTTGCAGTTGCCCAAAAATCTGCCATCTGCAAATAGCGATCTTTTTGTTATGCTATGTTAAGATAGCACATCGCTTATTGTCAATATCAGGGAGGAGAATGATTTTCCATAATAAAAATAGGGGTATTTGAAGTTTGAAAAGAATATATACGAGCTAATTGAGGTAAAAATGTGTTTTTTTACGAAGTCAAACGTATTAACTTTTGTAATCATGTTTAAATACAAACATGACTTTGCGACTAAATCGTAGGTAACATTGAAAAAAGTAACCTTGCTTAAAAACACTTGGTTGTCTAAAGCGGGATGTAAACGAACAAAATATAATGCTGCTGCTTCTTATTTAGTTTAAAATCGTGTTAGTAACATTAAGTGTGTTTAGAAGTTTAATCGCTTTAATTATTTGAATAAAAGATGCTTTGAGTATTTTCAACATAAACTTTTACAATACAAATGTAGGTCATTGTGTATGTAAAACACTATAAGCAGTTGTGAAATAAAAAAATGAAAAACTTGAATACCCTTCCTGACCTCATACGATCATTCGCTGTTTTAGGCAGTGATCGTGTTCATGGTGTGCTGTATTTTGTGAACTGTTGTTTGTCTCTTAGACTTTAATTTTATTTTGTTCGTGGTTTTAATTAAGTTTATCTGATTCATGGTTTAAGATTTGATTGTCCTTTTGGTATTAATTTACCTTCAAGACATTAACTTGCAGTAATGAAAATCGGCAAAAAAATCACCTCAAAGTAAAGTGAAGAAGAATAACGCAATAAGACAAATATCCTCGAAAATAACTTAATTTGCATTGCTCACGATGATGTATATATAGAACCAAATCGTTATTATGATACATTCAGTCACAATGATCTACAATTTTAAAACCTTTGACTACTTGAATAGTGACGAAATATATATCAAAAGGACATCAAACTCAAAATTGAAAACAAACTGACAAAACGGCAAAAAAAACCAAAAACGAACACGACAAAGCAACAGTATACAAAACACAACATATAAAACTACAGATTGAGTAACATAAACCCCAAAAATATTTGGGGTGAATTCAGGGACTCCCAAAGGGTAAGCAGATCATGTTCCACATGTGACACCCTTCTTGTGGCTAATTTAATTCCTAACTCGGTGCCAAGCCTTAGTGGGTAGGTGTCATTCAAGGCAGATATGACGGTATTTTGGTAACGTCGATTGGAACTTATCAGTCGTCATCTGGCGAAACAAATGTTTCATAATTGTCAACCAACTCGTAGTGGCGTCCATAAAATTTTCAAAGGGATGATTCCAACTTTGCATTTGAACTCTGGTTTAAAACCATGTTCAAACCACCACTTTTCTTCAAATGTCCTGTACAAAGTCAGGCATATGGCAGTTGGTATCGAATAATCTGTTTCTTTGTATGTTGGCGTTTGTTTTTGTAGCAGTTCAGTGTTTCTGTTATACCGTTGTGTTCCTCTTGTATACATATAAAGTTGATGCGTTTTCCTCGGTTTTGGTTTGTGACCCGGATTTGTTTCAGTTTGTAGTAAATCGATTGATGACTATTGAATAGCGGTATACTATAGTTGCCTTTATTTAATATCTTCATTGTGAGCAGTTTCGCACTATCACGAAAATAAATCGTGAACGTACATGCATGCTCTGGAAAATTGTATCAACTTGGAGAAATATACTCCACAAGAAGATGCCGCGATGTGGCGTCACAATTGGGCAAGTGTTTAGATAAATAGTTTCATTTAATTTCGCGGACAGTACGTCGACTGAGCATGCAAAGACAAATTAAGGAAATACAAAACCCTACACTTATACGACATATCATAAACATTTCCGACTTGTTATTGTATCAGAGGATTTGAGGCTCAATGAAATCGGTCTCCTCCTTTAGTAGTTTAGATATGCAGGCGTTGCTATAATGTTGCTACAAAGAAATGACTAATTTATAATTTGGTAGTAAGGAGTGTTTTTATTGTTTGATTTATGCTCATCTCTATTGTCGTTAAACTTGTTCTCAGCCAACCCTCATCGTCGTTTTCAAGATACGTGATAGAGTAAACTATATCTGTTGAGTCTCTTATTTTCAATTTCAATGGAAATTATGAGTCCAACATTGTCACAAATTTGGCACTATTCAGTGAGATGACATCATCTATATAGTTGAAAGTGAAGTTTCAAGATAATGGTGCTTCTTTCCAGTCGTCATCAGACACTCTTGCATGAATTCATCCTCGTATGAAAAATGGACTAGTCATTCAAGCTATTCAGGAAGTCTAGTTGTAACTAGAATCGTTGCGTATTAATGGATTTTTTTTATCAAAATTATTCTTATTTGCTGAATTAATGCATTTAAACAATGAACAACGCAATTTAATCAATCAAGAAGTAAAGTTTTATAATTTGTTTCCTGGTTTTTTAATTCTTTGAAATTTCAATTTTCATCAATTAATTTTTCTATTTCAGTCGGGTAGTTTCAATGCAGATTGCAATCTCTTAGTTTCGCCCCCTTTATTTCAAGCAATAGTATGATTCGCGCACATATTTTTTTACTTTGAATTTTTCAGATTCTTTGGAATTTGTTTATTAAATCTTATTTTGACCGTATACAATGTTTAAATTGCAAGAAATGCTTAAAAGCTGTTTTTCGCAGATGGCGGTATTTGGGGCAACTGTATAAGTTGTTTTGATTTGCTGTTTGATTAGAAGTAAGCATAATTTTAGGAAATTTATGATGTCAAAAACTTCTTTGACAGTCATTACATGGTTTTACATAGTTTACAGTGATTAGCAGTTGCATCAGAAAGAAAAAAATGTGTTTTTGCACATTTTATTAACTTTTACCCGAATTTCAGGAAACATGTGCTGTCTATTAAAAACACGCTTTAAATATATAAAAATGCATTAGATTAATGACTGTTAATCTCTCTGCTAAAAGTTTAAATTGTTTGCATATGTGAATTAAGTACATAAAAGTCATATTATGCTATCAAGCTGAAATCTTAGACAATATGCCCTTATTCGTCCTTGGCCTTTGATCTTGATTTGACGGAAATTGCACCGTACGATTTTTTTACGACCGGGCAAAACAGATAGTACAGATTTGGAGCTTTCAAATGTTATATAATTTGGCCGTGTGTTAGGTAGGTGCATTAAAAATTTAATTTCATGGTTAAAGTCACTCGCCTATAATGACATGAATGTTCTAACCGAAATGCAAATTTATGATAGGAACAAAACGACGTTCGGGTCAATAAAAAAAACAAGCATCAACTTTTATGTAAATGTATGTAAACATCTTATTCAGGAATGATTAAAAAAAATATTTCGTATCAACCATATCGACTTAATACAGTTATTAACTTAAATGTATAAATATCACCAAGAAATGACCACAAAAGGGTTTTTAACATTGTCCAAAAGTACATGAAATATAACATGTATAACGAGGAATAACACAGAGGTGATTTACCTTTCACCTTGACTTGTATAGATAATGATTTGATCTGTCAAACTTCCTGGATAGTTCTGTAACAACTGGTTTGTAACATCTTTCATTATCGTCCTTCGTTTTGTCCAACATTCTTGTTTATTTTCATAAACCAAAATCAATATCAACGACAGTTAAAGAACACAGCAGACACGGGTATGAGAGGAATGCAATTGCAAATATACTATATTATGAATAAACAAGACACAAGATTAGGCGATATCCAATGTCTGTATAGGGACAGTGCAAAAAAATAGGGGGGAATATACACGTGTTACTATTTGGGGGTTAAGAGCTATACGTTTTATTTTGTTTCCTGAAAGGTTGGAAACGCATTAACCAGGTGAACACTAAAAAATGGTGAAAATTCTCAATATGCAATCACGGTACACACATCCTGCTGAGTACATACGTCCGTCTTGATTTATAAAGATCTAACAGATTCACTATGATCATACAATGTTTTTAAAAATCCCAACCAATAGATACATTCAATAGAAAAACGTTATCTCCTTGGAGATATACTATCTATGATTATCTATGACATCTTAATGTATATATATATGTTTCATGTTTGATGATAACCAAACATGGAATCATACCTTTTTATGGCATATTATTAGTATAAAGTGTGTACAGGTTTTGCGTTTTTCCATTGCAAGTCCCATAAAAGGTGGTGATTGGTACTACGAGGAGTTTATATGACAATGTGGCAACATAGGTCTGCATACATTGTTTTTTTTTTACAAATGTTGTTATAATTGTATAACATTCAAAGTTAAAGCCAAGATATAGGTTTGTTGTAAATTGAAATGTTCTCTGAAGAGAACAAAGGACGAAAAAATTTATTGAATAATGATTACTCGTTTCGTGATTTTTTTTTTTTTTTTGGTTCAAACTAAATACACATATATACCACTCAAGACAGACATACATGTTAATTTCAAAATTAAAAAAAAACTGTATAGATGTTTGATTTACACATTTAATGACATGAATAATCAAACCCAAAGTGCAAATTTCTGCTAGAAAAAATAGACGCGCGGGTCAATTGAAGAATAAATACTCTTCATATTTAGAACTTGCATGCAAACATTATATCTAATTCAAAATATATCAAAGAAATATTGTATATCAAACATATAAATCTGTATACATTTAATAATTTAAATATTTACATGTCACTAAAATGTGACATCAAAAGTTTTTGTTTACATTGTCAAAAAGTAGAATATATATAACATGCATAACAAGTAATATCATATATGTGATTAACCCTTTAACCTTGGCTTGAATAGATAATGATTTAATCAGTGAACTTTCCTGGATAGTTCTGTAAAAAGTGGTTTGTACCATCTTTCAATTTACGTCCTTCGTCTTGTTCAACATTCTTTGTCGAATATTTATATAAATCTTTCTATATTTTCATAAACTCAAATCAATATTAACGACAAATAAAGAACACAATAATACACAGCAGACGGAAGAATGAGAGAGATGCAATTAAAATATATACTATATTATGAATAAACAAAACACTGCGTTAGGCGATTTCCATTGTCTGTATAGGGACAATGCAACCCAAATTTGGAGAATAAATGATACACGTGTAAAATTTGAGTGTTAGCTACACGTTTTTGTTTGTTTCCTGAAAGTTTGGTAACACATCAACCAGGTGAACACGGAAAAATGCTATTTTCTATGTTCATACAATGATGTTTTAAAATATCCCCACCAATAGATATATTCAATAGAAAAACGTTATATCCTTTGACATATACTATCTATGATAATCTGTAACATCTCAATGTATATATTTTTTTTCATGTTTGATGATAACCACACATGGGATCATACATTTTTTTATGGCATATGATTAGTATAAAGTGTGTACAGGTTTACCAATATGAGTGTTTTCCCTTGTCAATTCCAATAATAAGTGGTGGTTATTACTACCAGGAGTTTATATGACACTGATGTAACATAGGTCGGCATACAAAGCTTTTGTTTTAGAAATGATGTTATAATTATATAACAATCAAGCCCAGATGTATAGGTTTGCTGTAAGTTGAAATGTTCACTGTAAAGAACAAAGGACGAAAACCTTAAATCCAGTAATAAAAAAACACTGTCTAATTGGAAATGGGAAAAAGCTATTTTACATCACTTTGACTAGGGAAGTCTGTGTGTGTATAACAGATGGAACAATTTAATACAAGCTGACAATCAATATAATAAATAAGATTTGATATGATTGCCAATGAGACAAATAAACTGACAACGCTAAGCTAAAAATTAAAAAGACAACACACAAATAATAGTACACAAAACACAAAATTGAAAAACTAGAGACTAACCAACACGAAACCCACCAAACACTTGGGTAATCTCAGGTGCTCCAGAAGGTTAAGCATATCCTGCTCCACTTGTGGCACCCGTCGTGTTGGTCATTTTATTACAACATATACAGTTAAGACGTCCTCATATTTTGACAAAACCTATTTCCAAATTACTAACATCTATTTTATCAGCAATCAAAGACGGGCACCAAAGTTATTGTGAAACTACATATTCTACAGGCTTTACACACGTATTCCATATTTCAAACTAAAAGACAAATTGAAAGAGTTGGTATTGCTTTAATGACCACATTGGGTTTCATGACACAATAAAAAAGAATGGCCAACGTAGATACAATCATCTAGTCTTAGGTAGGGAAAAATCCTACGTTGTGAAGGATCACTCTGATTCAAACAAAAATTCTCTGAAACTGACATTATCAAGATGATTGATTTTCTTGATTGACCACATACTTGTTACGTTCGGAGGACGTGTTTTTTAATAGACTGTACGGAAATACAAGCACAGGAATATCGTATCAATTGGGAGATACATACCCCATATGCACGTGCTGATTGAATTTTGCTACTTAGAATTGGTTCCCATTGGAATGCCGACAGTCTGTTGAAAAACACTTTCTTCAATAACAACAAGCAAAGATTGACAACTCTTGTTTGTATGTCGTTGATAAGATGTGCTTGTAAATAATTTACAAATCATATAGTCTTAATGTTTAGTTATTGTAAATATAGTAAAAAAAGTGGTATACACTTCACGAATACTATTGATTGTTCATTTCTTACAGACATTTATAATTTTAATGTCCAATATATATATATAAAAATACATATGTTATGAGCCGTAAATGATACAACTCTCCTACGAAAACCAAATGATGTAGAAGTCACCGACTATAGATCAACATACGCAACGAAATGATATCTTATAAATTGTTTGTTAAATTTAGGTAACCAATACGTAGTTTTAACCTTGAAATACTAGTAGAGGCCTTAAGGTAAGATATCTTTATGATATTATACGAACGGTTATAGCTCATTTATGATAGATGTCTTCATGAAAAATCAATATAAGCGCTCCTGACAATCAAAGTGAAAATTCTGAATTATGCAGTATATAAAAATTATCTAAAAACAAATATCTACCCATCATTTCCCTTTTAAAGAGGAATAAAGAATCCAGTATTTAAGTTGTCAGTTGTCAGTTGAAATCTTTAGTTTGTTTGTATCGTTAAATTAGTCTTCATTGGCGTACATCCGTAATGTGAAGCTCTTTTAAAAGATGTAACAAACGTCTTTTAGAACATAACTCATAAGTCTTTGTGTATACTAAACAATCAACGGAAAACAAGCGACCAAAGACAACCACAGGTTAACAAGCTCCATTCGTCAAAAAGAAGCATAAATAGCGTGGTAACATAAAACAGCATTGTTCCTTTGAAGTTTTTACGTGATAATCTGCTTTATAGTTCGGTTTTTGAAAAACCATGGTTTAATTTAAAGATTGATATGTTATTCCATGAAAAAGAAGCATGACGTACTTTGTCCTTGCAACTTCATGTAGATAGGCGGATAAATCAGAGCCGGAGTAATTTTTCTAAAAAATCACGGGCCCCCAAAAAATCAAGTGGTATGTGCCTTCGACATGTTAGAGGAACCCCAGTTGCTCAAATCAGAAAAATTACTTTTTGTCATATCTGATGTGCCATATTCCCAACTAGATCGGTTTTCTCGTGCGTGCTAGGCAGCGGACTAGAACGACACTCCCACTGTTTTTTTATTGGATAACAGATCACCAGGCCACTTTTGAATGATGTTACAAAACATATACACCACGCCTTACTCATAAAATAAACTCATCATAGATATCAGGACTAAATTTTTCATATACGTCTGACGCGCGTTTCGTCTACAAAAGACTCATCAGTGACGCTCGAATCCATAAAAGTTCGAAAGGCCAAATAAAGTACGAAGTTGAAGAGCATTAAAGACCAAAAATTCCTAAAAGTTATGCCAAATCCATCTAAGGTAATCTATACCTGAGGTAGAAAAGCCTTTGTTTTTCAAAAATTCAAAATTTTGTAAACAGTTAATTTATAAATATAACCATATCAATGATAATTCATGTCAGCACAAAAAGTGCTGACTACAGGGCTGGTGATACCCTCGGAGAAATAAACTCCACCAGCAGTGGCATCGACTTAGTGGTTGTAAATAAACTCATCATATCTACCAGAACTAAATTTTGAATATACGCCAGACGCACGTTTCGTCTACAAAAGACTCATCAGTGACGCTCGAATCCAAAAAAAATTAAAAGGCCAAATAAAGTACGAAGTTGACGGGCATTAACATGATTAAGTACCAAAGTTCTTTAAAGTTATGCCAAATACAGCTACGGTAATATATGCCTGAGGTAGAAAAAACTTAGTTTTTCAAAAATTCTAAATTTTGTAAACAGTTAATATATAAATATAACCATATCAATGATAATTCATGTCAGCACAAAAAGTGCTGACTACTGGGCTGGCGATACCCTCGGGGAAATAAATATCCACCAGCAGTTGCATCGACCCAGTGGTTGTAAATAAACTCATCATAGATACCAGGACTAAATTTTGTATATACGCCAAACGCGCGTTTCGTCTACAAAAGACTCATCAGTGACGCTAGAATCCAAAAAAGTTAAAAAGGCCAAATAAAGTACGAAGTTGAAGAGCATTAACATGATTAAGGACCAAAATTTCTAAAAGTTATTCAAATACAGCTAAGGTAATATTTGCCTGAGGTAGAAAAGCCTTAGTTTTTCAAATATTCAAAAAATTTTAAACAGTTAATTTATACATATAACCATATCAATGATAATTCATGTCAGCATATTTAAACAAACTCATCCGACTCATCCTGCGGATTCGTCGTTTAAATTTGTTAACTCGTAAATAGCGTGGTATAAAAGGATATGATAATTTGCTTGGTAATCACAAATCAAATAAAAAACGACAATAAACACAACGAGCTGATTTTGAATATATCGAACGTTTGCATCAAATAAAAATGTAATTTCAACCGTTTGAAGGAACTGAATTAGATTGAATTAATTTCTTCTAGTTGTCTCCCATATACCGTTAGTTGTTTTCCCGCACTTCATGGGATATAGCCATTCAGCACAACAGGGCCGACTCGACTAGACGTGTTTCTCAGTTATAGTAAATATGGATTCCGATACACCTCACGAAGAAATATCTTTGCGGACTGTTTTAGACGCAATTAATCGTCAAAAGCAGGATATCGAAGTTCTCGTTGACACTAAGATAAGTGAAAAGATAAATAGTTTGCACGACGAAATTCATGGCACAAACCAGAGCATGAAGTCTCAAGTTAAAAGCTGAAGTCAGACTCCCAGTACAAATGGCGTTCGGAAGGTAACACAAGTCAGTTCAATTACAATACAGAAAACCTTGAAGATTTAACCCAAGTTATTCGGGCTATTGACAATGGCAAAGTTGATTATGCTAGAGACATTGTTGCATCCTGTACAGATAGGCTTAAACATAGAAATAAGCTAATAAAGATCGCGGATACTTCTGATGGAGGGTGGGATACAGCTCGCCAGGACGAGACAAAACCAATTGCTAGCGATTCTGAAGATGAGTCCAAGATTATCAGGGCTGAAAACAGGGCCATTAGGAAGAAACAGAGTAAGAGCAAACCAGCAGCTAAACAGCAGTAAATTCCTGCCACCGTTAGCTTTAGCTTCAACTCTCAACAGCCCTTTCGAGGGGGCCAGCCGTCTTGGTATGGAGGTTTCCCGTATGCCCAGGACCAGTACGCTGGATAATCTCAACGGGGACCATGCTTCAACTGTGGGTCGTACAAACAGTGGAGATTTAGCTGTCCCTTCCAAAACAACAAGACAGGAGCATCATACATCTTATCACCATATTGACATTATTGAACCACGCACAGAGTACTTAGGTTTTTCATGGATTATTAAGGGCTGTCCTACATTTTTCAAATTTCTTGTTTTACCATTTGGTTTGAGTACAGCTTCTTTTATTTTTACTAAACTGACTAGGCCACTTGTAAAGAAATGACGATCTGAAGTTAAGCAAGTTATAATGTATCTTGATGATGGTTTGGGTATAGAACAAGATCAAGAAATGTGCAAGATTGTGTCAGAACAAGTTAAGCTAGATTTAGTTAGAAGTGGCTTTGTACCTAAAGCAGAAAAGTCATTGTGGGAACCTACTAAACGTTTGGTTTGGTTAGGTACATATATTGATACTGAAAATGTTTTTTACAAAATACTAGATAACAGAATAAATAAGATGATAGATTATATTAATGACATTATATCTTGTTTGACTGGGCGTAAAAGCGTGTTTGTGAAAATAGTTGCATCTGTTGTAGGTCAGATAATTTCTACATACTTAGTTATTGGAAATTTAGTTTATTTAATGACTAAACATTTAACTATAGACGTCTTGGTATTCTTATATTAAACTTTCAGAATCTAGTATTGAACAGTTACAATTCTGGAAACTGTATATAAGTGAAGTTAATGTAAAACATTTCAGTGTTGATGATTCATGTCATAGTATTATCTACAGTGACGCTAGTGTTACAGGTTTTGGCGGTTATATTGTAGAAGCACCACAAAACATTGTACATGGTATGTGGATTGAATCAGAACGTAGTAATAGTTCAACTTGGAAGGAACTTTCTGCGGTAATAAAAGTGTTGATGTCACTAATTAACATTATATCCGGAAAAAAGGTTAAATGGTTTACAGATAACCAAAATGTTGTGAGCATTGTAAGCAAAGGAAGTACTAAAACTATTTTACAGACTTTAGCATTAGACATATTTAGCGCATGTTTGAAGTACAATGTCAACATTGATATAGTTTGGATACCTAGGACACTAAACGAAAAAGCTGATTTTCTGAGTCGTATCGTTGATCATGATGATTGGGGAATATCATATTACATTTTTCAATTGATAGAATCTTTATGGGGCCCGCATGAAGTAGATTGGTTTGCTTCTGATCACATTTGCAAGTTACTGGTATTTTATTCAAGATTTTGGAATGCAAATTCTTCTGGTATTGATGCGTTTACAGTAGATTGGTATGGGGTTAACGGTCTTTTTGTACCACCTGTATTTCTTATACCACGTGTTATTAATTACATGAGACAATGCAACGCTGTAGGTACATTGATTGTTCCTTGCTGGCCATCCGCAAATTATTGGCCTATGTTATGCCATAATGGGGGCGATTTCACAGACCAAGTTATTGCATATGTAGAATTACCAAGCGGTCAGGAGTTTTATACTCCTGGTAAAAGCAAGAAGGCCATTTTTGGTAATACTGATCTTACTTTTAAGATGATAGCTTTGAGACTAGATTTCAGAGTATAATATGTATGAAGGTTGTAAACCTATTTTGTTTATGAAGCTGTTAATGCTTATCTGGTTTTTACAGATGATATATCAAAGGCTGTATTAGTGCCTTGTTTGTGTACTAACGTTACACTGCATATCTGAATTGGTTTCAGATTTTGGCATTAAGGCTTTAAATGGCCTTGTTGAGAACTAATATACTAACAAATACAAATGCTTATGATCAGCATTAAGACTACTGTACATAGTCTTGTGAGATGTACTAACAAGTGTTTTTTTGTTGATAGTTTCTTACATTTAACATGTTTAAGATTCTGTTATTGTTTAATTATTGTTTATACATGTATTTTTGCAGGCCTATGAATCTGAGATTAAGTTTTTGCCACTAGCTCTGCATACCAATGTTGATGTTCTTATGGATTTACTTTGCGAATCTAAAGCTGACAATACCGTTAAAACTTATCATGCAGGATTTATCCGTTGGAAAAATGGCTGTTCATAACGGTATAATTCGTTGTGATATTTTACCGGCAAAATGTTTGCACGTTGCACTATATTTATCTTCATTAGTTCAGAACAGTCACACTGTTAGTCCGGTTATTTCAGCATTTTATAGTATACAATGGGCACATCATATGATTGGTCAAACGTCTCCTACCGAAAATTTAGTTGTGAAAAATGTTTTAGAAGGTGCAGAATGCCGATTATCTACTCGAATTGAGAAAAGGGAACCAGTTACTCCTGGGATTCTATCTACAATGTATAGTTCGTCATTTAAGGAATATAATGTTATGTCACAGCGTTTTATATGTGCGTGTTTTCTAGCTTACTCAGGTTTTATGAGAGTGTCCGAGCTATTAAATATACGGAGATGTGATATCATTTTTGAATTAGGTAACTGGTTATATATCTATATTTATTCCGAAAAGTAAAACTGATATTTATCGTGATGGCAATTCTGTAGTTATAGCCTGTATGGATTCAGATATGTGTCCAGTTAAGAATTTAAAGTTATATTTGTTGTAGACTGATATTTCGCCGGAATCGGAAGAATTTATTTTTAGAAATTTAACAAAATTCAAGGATAGATATGTTCTTCGGAAGGAAAATAAACCACTGTCTTATACACGTATGAGATAATTATTTATTGAAGCTTTTCAACCATTTGTGTCAGATATTAAGACATATGGATTGCACAGTTTACGTTCTGGCGGAACTACAACTTGCGCTAATTTAGACATTTCCGATCGATTGTTCAAAAGACATGGCAGATGGCGTTCAGAGACGGTCAAGGACGGTTATATTAAAGATTCTTCAAAAGACAGATTAATTGTTTCTGAAAATTTAGGTTTATAACCTGGTATTGACTTTTTATTTTCAAAGTGAATTAAGTTCTATAATCAAGATAAACAATTTATTTCCCGTTCTTTATTTTTCAGCACATGACACTGTCGTGTAGGCATTCAATTTGAACTTTAGTTTGGTTTTTATTAGTATTATGTGCTTAGAGTTGGGTAGTCTATGGGCATAGTTATTGTGGAAGAAATGTAATTTCAACCGTTTGAAGGAACTGAATTAGATTGAAATTAATTTCTTCTAGTTGTCTCCAATAGACCGTTAGTTGTTTTCCCGCGCTTCATGAGATATAGCCATTCAGCACGACAGGGCCGACTTGACTAGACGTGTTTCTCAGTTATAGTATTTTATCTTGCTTATGTGAATTTATTTGATGTTATATGAAATGTTTTGATTTCAGTAGTAATTATGTATTACTTGACTATATTTTGTCGACATGATATTATGTATCATAATGTGCAATTAAAATCAGCACATGACACTGTATTGTGGGTATTCAATTTGAAATTTAGTTTGGTTTTTATTAGTCTTATGTGCTTAGAGTTGGGTAGTCTATGGGCGTAGTTATTGTGGAAGAATGGAAATAAATAAAACGACAGAATAAAACAGATTATCTTTAAATAAAGCTAATACTAACAATGACCACTGCCCTTTCCTCGATCTTGATGTCCATATCATTAACGAGAAGCTTAATACAAAACATTATGATAAAAGAGATGATTTTTTCATTTCCTATCGATAATTATCCATTTTTAGAGGTGACGTTCCCTTGTCAACATCTTATGGTGTTTACATATCTCAACTTGTACGTTTCGCTCGTGTATGTAACAACGTATTATATTTTAGCGAGAGAAATGTATGTATTACTAAAAAATTATTACACCAGGGTTTTCGATATCATAAACTAGTCAAAACATTTACTAAATTTTATCATCGGTATAAGGAAATAATTCATAAATATAACTCAACATGCAGACATCTTATTCGTTCAGATATTTCACATCCAATCTTTTATAGTAATATTCCTTACACCTCTATACCTCTAGCCAATGTAGAAAAGTAAACGCATAACAATACGCACATTAAAATTCAGTTCAAGAGAAGTCCGAGTCTGATGTCAGAAGATGTAACCAAAGAAAATAAACAAAATGACAATTATACATAAATAACAACAGACTACTAGCAGTTAACTGACATGCCAGCTCCAGACTTCAATTAAACTGACTAAAAGATTATGATTTCATCATATGAATATCAGGCACAATCCTTCCCGTTAGGGGTTTAGTATCATACCATCAGATGCAAAGACCCTATAAGTGAATCAATATCAACGCCAAAATATGCAATCTTTAATGACCTGACAACAGTATCGTAACTATATCCCTTCTTAATTAGTCTATTCAAAGGTTTTGTTAGTTTTTGAGGTGAATACTGACACCTTTGTGCTTTATAAAGAATATTTCCATAAAAAATTGGATGTGAAATACCTGAACGTATAATAAGTATGCATGTTGAGCTATATTTACGAATGATGTCCTTATACCGATGATAAAATTTAGTAAATGTTTTGACTAGTTTGTGATATCGAAAACCCTGGTGTAATAATTTTTCAGTAATACATAAATTTCTCTCGTTAAAATCTAAAACATTGTTACATACACGAGCGAATCGTACAAGTTGAGATATATAGACACCGTAAGATGGTGACAAGGGAACGTCACCATCTAAAAATGGATAATTAACGATAGGAAATGAAAAATCATCTCTTCTATCATAAATTTTAGTATTCAGCTTTCAGTTAGTGATATAGATATCAAGATCGAGGAAAGGGCAGTGTTCATTGTTAGTATTAGCTTTATTTAAAGTAAGTTCAACAGGATAAATTTCTTTAATATACATATTGAAGTCGTCATTATTGAGAGCCAAAATATCATCCAAATATCTAAAAGTATTATTAAATTTATTTATCAGATGTTGTTTCGATGGGTCTTTGCTTATGTTTTTCATAAATTGTAACTCATAGCAATACAAAAACAGGTCCGCAATAAGTGGTGCACAGTTAGTCCCCATTGAAATTCCGATAATCTGACGATATACGGTTTCGTCATGATGACGTTAATACATTACAATCGGAATGAAATCCTTCACATTACACAGGATACAATACCTAACTGATTGTTGATGGTAGAATAACATTCATCTTTTGATCATATCAACGTACAATAAATGATAACAATTGAATCAACTCATTGTCAGTTTATATTTTATAGTTCAGTTCATGTTTAAAAAAAACAAATGGTTTTTGCAGGTTCGATATCATATTTCAAGAGTAGCTTTAATCCTAATATAAAAATGGATCACTAATAACCATTTGTACATGTGTATCCCCGCCACATTGTATAAGTGTATGTCCCTAATCATCGAATTATTGGTGTTTGTTCATGTTGCCTATATGTGTCGTTTGCTTATTGTTTTGAATAATTCTTGTATTGTTCTGTTCCATCACTCTTCACAATTAGTGTAGGTTTTTTTGGCGCCCACTAACTTGTTTATCCCCGCCATATTGTGTATGTATGTTTTAAACATTAGCCTATACTTTAGTGGTTGTCTATTTATATATACATTGTCCTTCGGTTTCCATGTCGGTACAACAGACAATGTCTTAATTTGGAGCATATATAAAGGGGTATTATCTATCACTAGTTTTTATTTTGGTTTTTTGTTTGTATTAAGGTCAGTGGTTGGGCCATGACAACAAATTTTTTTTTTCTTTCTTTTAGTTTTAGTTATGTTAATCATTGTTTTGTTCATCATACAAAGAGACACAACTCAGACATGATCTGGTTTGTTTCGAATTTAATTGCTTTATGCTGTACTTGTTGTTGATAGATTATACGTGGAGCGAAACGAAGAAATACAGAGGGTTCTGTGTGTGGCAATAATAACGGACCATATGCATGTGCATTCAATCTACATTATTTGAATTGTATTGCACTTGGTACTATTTCTTGACAGAAATAATATGACAATGATTGAGTAAAAGATAATTAAACACACACGCTCAGTTAATATATTTTTTGCGACAGAATGTACAGACAGAACCGATTTCGAAACTTATAATCATTTGTGTATTGTGTGTCAATTCACCGATGCAATGGTAGTCTGTCAATAACGAACATATTAAGTTGTCGGCAACATGTCCGTTTCATGGCATTATGATCAAAGTGACACCCACCGAACAAGCATTCAGTTACTTAATGTTTGATATATATGGACACATCCATACTTTAAAATAAGTCAGCTAGCAGATGACACTATTGTACTGTGAAAAAAAAATATGTTAACAGAAGGTGCAAAACTGTTGTGGAATAAAAACAAAATCTTTCCTGGAGCAAACTGTTATCTCATCTAACTAAAGAAGTATGTAGAGCTTAAGTCTAATTTATCTGTGAAGAGATGGGAACTGTCCTTTTATTGCAAATCTCTGTTTCCGCTACAACGTATTGGGAAGTATGAAAACGAACACAGATGTGTTCAGTGTCAGTGAAATGTCTTTTCTGATTTTAAAGAATAAACGATGTTTCATTAAAAAAATATCAAAAAACAATTTAATTGAAACATCCGTGTTGGGTTATGACATATTTATTTTCAGATGAAGAAACAGTATAAATGCTTAGAACATTTAAAACATGTTGTTGTGCGTCAAATGTTGATATCAATAATCATTTACAGTACTATTGCATATTTAAGAAAAATAAAAAAAATAAACAATTATGTTCGCGAGTAGCATGAAATGTAGCATAATAAAATGATAAATATTACTGGGTTAACATATATATATTTGATGAAATTTCAAAATCCAAACTCTTGATGCTCATCTTTTTGGAAAGAATAATAATACAATAACATACTTATGTTTCCTTTGAAATTTCTGATATTTTTTTAACGATGCAATGTATCCTTATCTGAAATTCGCAAGTATAAGACTTCAACCAGTCACATGGCATATCGCACCATTTCAAACCTATCGGCCCATAGGACCTAAGACACATTTCATTAGGATTGCTTGGTTCACCTGCTGCCCAATCTGTAAACATCATTGCTTGACTTGGAGTACTTATCCATCTCATTCAAACGCTGTTCTTATTAAACGTGTATCCTCCAAGAAAATATAAATAAGCTGAAAAATATAAAATATTCTTTGCTGTCAAAGGTATTACATTAAATAAAATGCCCCGATTGTACTTGATTTGCTTTTAGATTATTTTGAATTAAACAATAATCATAACCAATATATATATATATATATACTTCGAAGCTTCGTCGAGTAGATTTGATTTAAAGATCAGCTTTCCTACGGACGTTTGAAGTATACATATAACGTAGACATTCCTACGTTTGATATCAGTAATAATTATCAGGTATAACTGTTTTCCTTATGTATGTAGAAAAAGAAATTTAAAAGTGGTTTTGGTGATCAGGATTCCCCTTTGTATCATGCATTTATCAATCACATTATCAGTCATAACATCGGATTTAAAGAGACAACTTTCCATCAGCATTCAATACATTTTCAAAACAGAAAAGTTGTAAACAAAAATAAATATTCTTAAAAATAGTTGTTCTGTTGTATAAATGATATGTTTTTACTGAATTATGTATAAAAAGTCAATGACATTGTCAAGCACAAAGACTTCCCATAACACAAGCGTATTTAACTCAAAGACACTCGAACTACAATTATGACTGATTCAAATCTTGACTTGCTTCTATACATTGAAAATGAGCGTCGTTAAAGAACTGAAATCAACGAAATATGAGACAAATTCCATTGTGTATATATGTCCTGTTAAACATTCAATATTTATATTAATTATACACAATTAAAATTGCATGTATTAATTTGCAATTTAAGCAAGGTTTCGAATATTTTAATTGCATGTCGTTCTTTCGAAATCTTTATTTAAACCATAGATTACCAAGGACATCTTCTTCTATGGTATTATCGAATGCAAACTATTATTGTTAACCTATGTTCTGTTTTTGTAGCTGACAACGAGTTTATTTGATGAAAAGGGAACAAAAACGTATCATAACAATGTGAAAAATGCACGTAGAATTGTCCCTGTTTTGTGTCTGTTCAAATTCAGGACTGTTATCGTTGTCACAAAAAATGTGTTTTGAGCTTTATAATGACGTTATTCGTCTTTTTTAAACGATTCACATTTATCACCGTGGGGCCTTTACAACAATGTGTAATTACGTACGAGTGTGCTTGGTAAAGGTAAAATTAGGATCCGTTAATCAATCTGTATCTTTATGTTCTCTTCTCTCTTACTGTTTTAACTAGTTTTTTTCTTTGCTAATCACTTCCATCTCCGTTGTAATTGTAAACGACTTCAAGACATGTTTTTAAAATGTGCAAAACATAAAACCTACCAACGTTTCTAACCGTTTATGGATTCTTGAAGTAATCGTTCTCTTCTTTTGTTTCTAATTCAGCTATTTTCCCTCCTAAATTGATGCAATTATCCTGTGAACATGCAATAAGTTGTAACACATTTTAACATCCATAATATTGGCAACATTATCTGATAATATCTCAAGTAATAACTGATATCTATGATAGTTGACGGTTATTTTTTTTAATAATTTTGTATTGTATGAAGCACAAAAAATGCCATTGTGAGGAATGATAACGCTGAGTGCCCTTCGAAATGAGAGGTTTAGCGTAATAAAACCAGTCTCACTCCACATATGAAAATGTCTGTACCAGGTCAGGAATACGACAGTTGTTGTCCTTTCGTTTGATGCCTTTTGTCGTTTGAATTTGCCATTTGATTAGGTACTTTCGGTTTGAATGTTTCTTTGAGTTCAGTATTTTTGTGATTTTACTTTTTTCCTGCAATGACTTTACCTGTATACGCTTTTTTATATACCTTCATTGTCATGATGTTTGCTTGGACTAATATTTTTATATATGTCCGTTTTACATTTTTGTTACATCAGTGCGTCGCTGTATAATATAAAAGAACTTCGTTTTTGTTCTGTTGTTTGCATGGTGTGTTTTTTGTTGTTGGCCGAGTTGTTATCTAAGTAAAATCCTATACGGTTTTTAAATCTTTTATCACAATTACATCTTTACACATAGCATATCTTACTCGAGCCGTTTACTAATCAATATTGTGTCCAATAAATGTTTACATTATATAACAAGTAAATACAAAAAATTAAGAACTCCAAGTAATGCTATATTTAACTTCTTTGTAAACAGTTTGACTCTTAGTTAGAATGATTTATGGAATCCTTATTGGACCTTTTTAACAACTTTCGAGACCGACTAATGACACCTACAGTTTATATATGATTGATATATATTATTTACCTTTGTCGTAGTCCAAGTGGCCTAGTTCATCTACATTGATATCCCGTTATCTATGCCTCCAATGACGGACTTTGTGGCTGAAAATAAAAGTATATGTTGATTTACCGTGTAAAATCAGAGGAGGTAATTACATGATTACTTTTATTGTGAACGCAAATTTTAATATAAATATTTCTTTTAGTCAACGGTTAATGTTTTTTGCTTTCTGTTAGCAACCGTACACGTCGTCCGTAATTGTATTTTTTTTAAAATGTCTCTGTTTAATTATTAGTATCCATATGAAATTATCAATCTATATATTTGTCAACAAAAACAAGAGTAGAAGTTCGCGAACGTTTTATCTATACCAACTTTGTTAGCGGTGGTGTGCTTCTCATACCACAAATACCATGTTATACCTGAGTTTTAAAGAGAAATGACTTAGTTCGACACTTAAGTAACATGTAAGGTCACCATTACAAATTTGTTAAAAAAACTTCGTATCAATATAAATCTTAAGAAATAAAATTAGCAAACCCATATGTTATTCTACTAATTGTGCTCTATAGTTGACTAAGTGTGTAGGTTTGCATTATTTACATGCTTATCAGGAAATACACTGTTTGGTTTCATATTGGATTATCCTCACGTTTTGTTACTGACTTGAATTTATAAAACAAAGAAGATGTGGTATGATTGCCAATGAGACAACTCTCCAAATGAGACCAAAATAACACAGACATTAACAACTATAGGTCACCTAACGGCCTGCAACAATGAGCAAAGCCCATATCGCATAGTCAGCTATAAAAGGCCCCGAAATGATAATGTAAAACAATTTAAACGAAAAACTAATGGTTTATTTTTAATTAATCTATAAAATTATTGTTGTTTTATAACGCTTCATTATATTGATGCATCACACTCCTTTAAATTCAAGTACAAGACGGTTGTTGTCTAAAGTAAATGTGCACGTGAATCAAGTTGTGTTCAGTCTTCAAATCTATATAAGTGGTTTTTTATTATGCACAACACATGCAAAGGTTGTGTTAAACATACTTGCAGCCACTTATATTTTAGACCCTTTCTATCTGAACGTGTCATGAAATTGCTATAAAGACCAGATTAGATAAAATAATTTACATCAGATTCAAATTTTAGCCAAAATGTATCTAACCGGACCCCTTTCCTTCACAAGAGGCAGATGGTTTCCGCTTATTATTAGATTCGAACTTAATCACAAAAAATAACCCAATCAAGCGTTTCATAACAGCTAGCATCCAACCATTATAACACAGACAAACCTTACTTGTGTCACATTTCTCTGAAAGTGAAAATATTCGTTTTGAAAAAAAGAGGGTATCCACTTTATTATTGATCTACCGATTTCATAGATAGCCCTCTGTTTTTCTCTGATTTATTTTTTTTTCCTAAATAAATCATAGCTCTTTAGTATAACAATGACTTAACAATGTTTTCAACAAGATCCAAATGTTCTATTTTCTAAAATCAAACTATATTCAATTAATCACGTTTAATATCTAGCGAAAACACATGCAATTACACAAGTCATACTTACGTTGCACAGTTCTTTTCCAAACCGTCAAAACGTTCATAGGTTCAATAACGAAAAATCGTTTTCCGAAAAGGCCTATTCGACAGGGATAATTCTTCGCAGAATAACTCGTTTAAGGCACACAGTAAAATACATTCCACCAGGAATTAATATGAATCCATTGTGCAAGAATAACGAGAAATCCAATTTAATGGTTTTAGTACGAAATGAACTCGGTTACGAGTTCATTTCAAAATTTTCAACTTTTGATAAAAAAAGGACAATCTTCACTAGATGAGATAAATTCCTGTACATGCTCAACATTTAAAGAAAAGCGTAGAGTCTTAAGAACTACAAATCAATATGTGTTGTATGAGTGCAGATAGTTAATATTAAAACGTTTAAATTATTTGTATTGATTTGTCTCTAACCCATCCGACTCCTGCATACATTATTTGCCAAATATTTTTAAAATCACAAGTCTTTACACAACTTGTCCTTGTTAGAGAACAGTGCAATTAATATTCAATTTGCTTCGACTTATTTCTTAATGATATGTTCCTCTGACATTACAGTCTCGTTGAAGTCTCACTCTAAATTATTTTCAAAAGAACTAATACAATTGGAAAATATTATAACCAAACTCAACTCAGTGATAAATGTGTATTTACAATAAGTAGTTTTAAAATAATATAATTTTCAAATTTAATGAACAATGAAATCAGTCTCATTGCCAAAACGTTTAAAAGATAGATTTATCATCAACATATCAATTCATATCAAATATTCTTTCCAAATGTTTAATAAGTTTATTTTTACATTTATTTTCACATTTTTTATAAAGAAATAAAAAAAAAAGTTGTTCAAAAGACAGAGAACAATCCTAAATTGACAAAGCTGAAAGCATGGACACAGCAAATCAATTTTGAAACTGTCGTATATAAGCCCGTACCAATTAGTTTTTTCATAATCATGTACATGTATACCAAAAAAAAACAGGTTACAACATGTACAAGTACATATTACAAATGTACATGTAAAAATAAGAAATTCTAGAATTTTTTGTCTACTCAGAGGTGTACATCAGTCATAACAGTGAATTTAAATTATCTTCATTAAATCAAGAACGACTTTATTTTTTGTAATCACGCAATACAAACTAGGGAAAATCCAATTTCAATAATCAGAGAAGTGTTCCCAGTTTCAAAGTTGATAAATTTTCTTTTTTAAATGAGATGTGGTATGACTGCCAACGAGACAACTCTCCACGGAAGACCAAATTACACAGGAAATTAACAGCTATAAGATAACGTATGGCCTTCAAGGAGTAAAGTCAGCTATAAGAGGCCCACAAATGTAAAACAATTCAAACGAGAAAACTAACGGTTATATTTATGTAAAAATTTTAACAAAAACAATTATGTGAACATAAACAAACGACAACCACTAAATTACAGATTGTTGAGGAGTACATTGGAATGGACAACTATAAGATTGTGCACTCGAAATTTAAATACTAAAGGCACTAACACAAATAGGTGTTCATTAAATTTGTGTCGAACATCATAATCAATTTGTTTTGAATTTCATGTATTTGTATTTTAAGAATGTATTTTAATTCTACAAAACAAGTGAATCTAATAGTACTGTATGGTTAAGATAAAAACCGACAACCACTAATAATAAAATATACCATTTGTAGGTTTCCCATACATGCACGAGTTTTATAATGTGTTCGAAATAATTATTACATATTAATTACTATTCGATTTTGTATCACAATGTTTTAAAATATTTCTTATTAACTACACTCATCGATATATATAAATAATCATACATACTAGTCTAATTATATGTTTTCAATGTAAGTGGTTAAAATAAAAACTTTAGATCTGATACGATAGAAGGAACCATGTGTATTTTCTCCATGCTCTGTTTTTAAGTAGGAATATCATATAATGTAATTAAAACAGAAGAACAGTTTAATAAAATCCATGTAATCAGATAGTTCATATTGTAAAATATGATTGTAATACCATCATTAATTTTACCATATCAGTTTTGTTTCAAATAAACTCTTTTCAACGAAATGTGCAGATTTTTTTCTTTGTTTCAAACAAAAACAAAATACTTGCCATGAGTGAAAAAAAAGTAATATCACAAAAATTGCTAAACTCTAGGGAAAATTGAAAATGGAAAGTCAAATGGCAAAATCAAAAGTTCAACCACATCACCCGAATGGACAACAACTGTCATATTCCTGACTTTGTACAGGCATTTTCTTACGTAGCAAATGGTGGATTGAATCCGGTTGTATAGCTACATGAATCGAACCTCTCGCTTGTATGACCTTCGCATCTGGATCAATTATTATGAATTGTTATTTGGATGGAGAGCTGTCTCATTGACACTCGCACCACATCTTCCTATATCTGGAGGGGAAACTTTATCATCTTCAATACTATAGACAAGCTTTAGCATTACATATCATAAAATATTAGAAAAGTAACCATTACTGAAATTAACCAATCAAATCTGTAACCCATTCACTCTTATGAACAGATTAATTTAGTAACAATGTAACCGCGCAAAATATTCTATAGAAACACCAAATGAAAATTAATATGCCGCTATGAAACACCAAAATATGTATATGTATGTTTTCGACTTATTTTGCTGCTACGGCATTTAAGAATATTTTACTATAACTGTCACATTCAAGGTTACGTCTTTTGTTAGCCATTTTTTTGTATGAAACCGGAAGTAACGTACTATAATTTTGAGGTATAAATCTGTAATTGTTATTGATAGGTCCATGTGTAAAAGGTTAGGGGAATACCAACTGACATATAAACTATTTTCAAAAAATGAACCTGCAATCAGAGCAGTAATGCAATCAACAGTAATACATACTATGTCATACTTACTTTTTCGTCTCGACACCAGTCTGTTTATATTAAAAATAACTCGGAAATGAATTGTGGTTATGTATGTTTTAGTAATTTATTCATTTTAAGACATTTTTGTGATTTTACTTTTTGTTCACATTTAAATTTGATCGTTTCTTTTGGATATACATCAATAAAAAAACCATCTTACACGTATCATTTAGGAATACTGTGGATTCATTTATATTCGTTGGATACCAATTTCTCATGGATTTCGTGGGAACAGGCAAACCACGAATTAAATACTCAACGAATTACAAATTTGCTTAAGAAATGCATGCAGTCTTTGCCCGAACCACGAAATCAAATATCAACGAAAATGCAAGTTTTTCTCAAACCACGAAAATGGGTACCCACGAAAATAAACGAATCCATAGTACTACAACCTTATATGCACCATGCAACATTACAGGAACTTTCCTTTGTTTCCTTTATCAGGCATGTTTTTTTTAATGGTTTTGTTTATTTTTTTGGTTGTTTGTTGTTAAGTATTTGTTATAAATATCATTCATAAATGCTTGCTTTGATTAGAATTGAGAGTGTAAATGGAGAATATGTCAAAGAGACCAGACAACAGTTACTTTTTGTGCATTTTGTATTCCTGTTCTTCATTTTTGCTATTGTGCTTTGTCTGTATGCCTTATGTGTGTTTCTTTGATACAAATGACGTGGCTTTGTACGTTAATATCCCGTCATTGTGTTATTCTGTTATTGTAAAGTTTGTATTATTGTCTTTCATTCTTGCTAATGAGATTTTCTATATGCCTTAGTGTGCTTCTTTGTTACATAATTGTATGTTTGTTTTTTATTTTAAAATAAATAAGTCATAAAATAAAATAAAATTATTCGTGTTTGTATTTGTATTCATCTTTTGCATGTTTAGGTCTTTCATTGTCATATTCCTTCTATCAAGAGATAGTAACAAGGGATAATAATTCCAATGATGTAGATTGAATGCATATTTTTGATCCCATAAATAACCTTCTTTATCTTTATCTTCTTTTATTACTTTATTAAACTGTTTGCTGCATGTGCTATTTCTCGTTTTCAAGGCTTCAAGTATAACATTTTACAAAGAAATTAATCATGTTATGTCTGAGTTGTGTCTCTTTGTATGACGAACAAGACAATGATTTAAAACAAAAATGAAGAAAAATCACATAATCTTCTTTAAAATCAAATTGACATTATACACATCCTACAGTGAAATAATCTATATGAAATGAAATAACAAAATAATTTCCTATGAAACTCATCTTCATCGACATAATGAAAACTAATCAAATGACATGTTAACAGAATAAACACATCAAACGACTGAACAATAATAAATGAACTGATCTCTAATGACAGATTTATAAAGGACGGACACTCCTAAATTATGACAAATTTCAAGAATCCAGTTGGCTTCAACACATCGTGTATTTAAGTTATCATACTATCAATTACAAACTATATAACAAAAAAGAACAATGTCTGTAGAAACAAAATGCAATATATACCAGGATTTATTGATGACGCTCATCAGTGACGCTCAAACAAAATTAAAAAGGTCAAATAAAGTACAAATTGAAGAGCAATAAGAACCAAGAATTCCTAAAATGTTTGCTAAATACAGCTCATGTAATCTATTCCTGAGGTAGAAAAGCCTTAGTAAAGCAAAAAGTGTTAAGTTTTGTAAACAGTTATTTTAGAATTATGACCATATCAATGTTAAATTATATCAACACAGAAGCGCTGACCAATAGACTACTGATATTGTCTACGAATAAAAACACCTACAAAAGGGGAATAAACCGTAATACGGGCTATGTTCTACTCATAAATTTTATGATGGTATGGCAATAAACCACTTACAAAAGGAATTGTACTTGATATTCATATGATGAAGACAATCAGTATAATTGTGGTAGGAGCTTGCATTTCATCAATTGCCATTATATATAGAAAAAAGACGATGTGGTATGATTGCCAATGAGACAACTCTCAACAAGAGACCAAAATAACACAGAAATTAACAACTATATGTCTCCGTATGGCCTTCAACAATGAGCAAAGCCCAAACCACATTGTCAGCTATGTTTTTTTTTATTTGATGTATTATTGTCAATTTGTTTAGTTTCTTTTGTTTACTATTCTGACATCGGATTTAGACTTGTTTTAAACTGAGTTTTACTGTGCGTATTGTTGAGTTTAGTTTTTTCTACATTGTCTAGAAGTATAAGGGGAAGGTTGAGATCTAAAAAAACATGTTTAACCCAGCAATGAAAAACCTATTATTTCAAAATGTTAAGTTTTGTAAACAGTAAATTTATAGTTTTGACAATATCAAAAACATATTCGAGATTCGTAATAGAAATAAATTATCTCTTTACAATCGAAAAAAAAACAGCGCTTATATTTTTTTTTCAAATTTTACCGAGAGTTATCGTTGAATATTTAATTTATTGGCATTTATAATCAACAAAATATAGAATCTTTTAAACATGTTATACTATTAAGTACTTGTCTAACAAAATAAAAAAGTAAAGAGCTGTTAGTTTTAAAGAAGCCGAACGTAAAATCGTTAGTCAGTATCGACATGAATTGTTTTAAATCTTGAACATAAACAAAGAAATTATTATATCGAGTGCAACTAAAAACAAAGTTGGATTGTGTGCGCTTTTTTCTTGACTGTTTTGTTTTTTTTCAAATTGTTTTTTTTTTCTTCTACACAATCTGTATATTTGTTGACAATTAATCAGTTTACAATTTTATCTGATATATCACAAACAAATATAGGGGTACTGAGAAAATAGTAATAAAACAATTGAAGCATCTTCCTTCACTGTATAAAAGAAAAATCACAAAAAAGTACAGAACTCCGAGGAAAATTCAAAGCGGAAAGTTCCTCATCAAATGGCAAAATCATACGCTCAAACACACCGAACAAATGAATAACAACCGCCATATTCCTGACTTGGTACAGTCATATTACTATGTAGAAAATAGTGGACTGAAACTGGTTTTATAGCTATCTAGTCCTCACATTTGTATTACAGTAGCATCAAATTCCATAATACTGATAGCGATGATTGATATCATCCCTAAAATATAATGTTCCTAGAAACAACGCTATATCGCAAATCCTAGAAAAATCCTCGCTCTATTACATTATTTCTACCAATGTTATGTATCTTTGGAGATAATGATTGTTTTAATGACAGATATATACAAACAATTCTGATCATTTCTTTCGACTTTTGCTTATAGGGCAATGTCTTGATATATATTCAATTCAAAACAACCTATCAACAATTCTATACTCTATTTAAATTACATCTACTCTGTAAATAATCATACTGTTTGATGTTGAAGAGTTTCTTTTTGTCTCTGTTCATACCGACCAATTACATTAATTACAAACTAAATACTATTCTAAGTGATTAGCACACACAAAATTGTGCTTCATATTGTCTATTTAACAGCATTTGTGGGACAGATAACTTTAAACATATCAGTTTTTATTAAATTGTTTATAATCATTTGGAGCTACATTTCGATCTTATCTTTATGGAAACTTAAGTTTAGGAGGTTGTAATATGTTTCAATGCGTAATGCATAACTTCTTGCGCGTAGTTTGGCTTTCATCAATTTGTCAAGTAGTAATAGATGCAAAATTTGAAATAGAACTCAATCGCAAAATTACAGAAAATGTAAATACAACAGATGTTTATCAACACACTTTGGTTGGATGTGCATGGCTCTGTTTTCACGACAAAAAATGCCGCGCAGCAAGTTTTAACATGGATACATCAACATGTGGACTTGATTTTACCGATTAATGTTGTGTTGCTACTAAAAAAAGTGACACATGGAACCTCATTCGCAAGTGTGTGTACCGTAAGTTTTTTTCAATATTCTTAATAAACAAAAAGTGCCATGGCGATATCCTCTATATAAGTAATGCAACTAGTGCTATGCAAGAAAGATTTCATAATAATTATATATATCTAAACAAAAATATGTTTTAATGATTTTTTTTGTTATTGGAACATCATAATTGATACAATGTCTTAATTGAAGATTATATAATGAAATATAAAAGAGAAGATGTGGTATAGTTGTCAATGAGGCAATTTTCCACAAAAGAAAAACATTACACATACATTCATGGCTATGGGTCACCTCATGGTCATTTAACAATGAGCTAAACCCATACTGCATAGTCAACTATACAAGGCATCGAAATCACAAATAAAACGCATTTCAATTAATAAATTAATTTCTTGAGTTTTGTTTTTTCATATTTGTCGCCAAAATGGGACTTTACAAAATGTCGGCAATTCCTAACTAAGTCGAAAAAATCCTGTCCCCGAAGGTAGTTCTCGGCATGCCCTTAACTAAAATTGTGTACTAGTTCAGTAAAAATCGATGTTCCACTACACTTCAAATCATATAAATGAACTAATATTAAAAAACATTCAAGACTAAGATAGGACAGAGGCTCCTGACTTTGGACAGGCGTACACATGCGGCGGGGTTATACATGTTTTGTGAAATCTCAAGCCTCTTCTATATATCAAACCAATGGAGAACAAGCAAGTACATATCATACGCAAAGTAAAACTCAATTAATCGGTTTATTTGTGGAACATATCTTAAGGGGGTAGACCAGGTATGTGAGAGACTACTCTTACACATATATTGAAAGTCATTAAAGCGTTTTAGCATAGCCGTAAGTTAAACAGTGATCAAGCATTTAAGTTATTTACATTTGGCTGTGAGAATGATACAGACAGAATCAGTAAGCTGTACATGTTGAAACCACAAAACATTAAACTAAAGAAAACATTTTTAAGGATGGGGATCCATAGGTAGAAATTACCATTCATACATGAAATGCTTACAAAACACCAATAAACTGAGTCTTATGATTTCTGGAGCAATTATACTGACTAAAGAACCTTGTGGCATCTTTTAGAAAAAGTCTTGGAAGGTTTTGGAAATTCGATTAGAACAAATGAATTAAATAATGAAGTACTATGGTTTTATGCTAAGCATTTGATACAGAGTTTGTACTTACTGTTTGTGTTGTTTTTCCCATATAAAAGGCACTGTTGTAGAAGATATGATATGAACATAAGTCCTTGAACAAGCTTATGCTAACAATTAATCTACATTACCGCAAAGATCGTACTTAAATAGTGACAGAATGTCACAACAATAAAATTTGATAGCGTCTGCTATTGATGACAGGGGCATTGTATAGTCTGAGGAGCGAAAATAATCAATAGTTGTGATAAAATTATGTCAACACGTCCCAAGGATACTCGTCCCATACTGAATACTACTGTATTTCCTTATAACATTCATAACAGTTATTATCGGGATAGTACTCCTTTGACAATTACACACAAAAAAAATACAAAGACAGTCTTAAGGAGGTTTTGTAAGAGGAGAATGAATTTTGTCGTGTGTCTTGGAAGCCAACATGTGGAGAAAATAAATTTAAAACGGTCAAATTCGATAAAATTTTGTGATTTTACAGATCATTAACCCATTTCTCTAACGTCAGTGTATTGTTCTAACTCCCTTAAATACAATTGGACGTCGTTTCAGTTTATTTTTCAGATCAAATAACTTGCGACGGCTATTTTAGCTATGAAAAATCGCTTTATAAAGTTATCGATGACCCTAAAAACTGGACAAATGGTGGTAGGTGTAAACTTACATTTAATTTAATACTAATCGTTGAGCTAATTCCACTACAAAACAAATCAAAATGCTGTCTGACAAACAATTGGACCAGTGAGTATGGGATTCTGAAAGTCGTTTGAAAGAGTGAGTTGTGACAATAATGTTAATACAATTCCGGAACCCATCGATGCATACATCACAAGCTTAGTCTCTATGCACAATTTTGTAATTTTAACGTATCGTTTTTGTTTAATCGTCAACAAAAATGTTTCACTCGGTCTGTGTTGTTGTGAAATATGATCGTGTTTTGAAGCCGAAATTAAGCGATTGTCACCTTTCAATCAACAAAAAAAGCCTGGATAATTAGGTAATCACGTGAACAATTAGATATAGTTTATCTTGATGCAGTGCGATTTTTACGGTTGGTTTTCCACTTCGCACTTGCGTATCGCAATTATCGGGCTTGTTCACGAGAAATATGTCGTGCTTGGGTAACGGTAAACAGACAACATGTAAATAAAAGTACATGTACATATATGTTATAACAGAAACTAGCCATTTAGTTGAAAACATCATATGCATATTTTGTTTTTAATATGAAGTCATGTATGGCTGTTATCTTGTTTATTGAATATGCATGATATATCAATAGTACATGAAGTTAAGTCTTTAAAGTATCCTTTATATTAATATCATATGAATTGTCAGAATAGTCTTCAATACAGGTTAAGTAATTTCTGTAATATACATTTAGTAATGTTCAGATAGTACAGTCAGTATTAAGTAGAAGTTCCGATTTTTAAGATTACAACGTATGATCTTCACAGGAAGAATGTAAATGTCTTGGTGGATTTCTAATAGAAGTAGAGAGCATTGAGGAGAATGAGTTTATTAAGAACCTAGGTAAAGGCAGATTTTTATTAACTGGCGGCGGTGAGCGTTTTATATTTTAGATATTTTTATCAGATCATATTGCACAGTGACAATATAGGAGTTTCGTAGTTGATTTAGCCATGCGACCGTGTTGCACTCTAAGAAAGATACATATACAGACAGAAAATGATTTAAATCATTCAATTATACAACGTACATCTGCAAGCCATGATATAAGTACAACCCACCATTTGTCATTTACCGAGTCAGAAATAGGGCAGTTGTTATCAAATTATTTTTATAAATGTTGCCGTTTGCTTATGTTGAACTTCAGTGTTTCTGTTTTATCCGTATTTTTTTCTCTGTTATAGTTGATGTTTTTCCTCAGATAAAGTTTGTAGTGATATATTACTGTTACCTTTCCTTATACATTGTCTTTTTAATATAGTGTTTGAAATGTTAATATACACTTGCTATGTAATTATGAAGAAACATTACACATTGAAGATAGACCGTGATATTTAAGAAATACATCGGCTTTCGTTAACACAATCATATCAATTGACTTTAAATACATTGCTCAAATTAAGTTTTGACACTTGTTTTAAGATCTATTATTGTCTTATTATATAAGCTAAACTATGTTTATGATCTAACTTGTACACGTGAAGATGTTAAACATGTGTCCTACATTGTTTCATCTAACCAATAACTACTTATACTTATACTTTTCTGTACTGTTCTGTAATTGTAGAAATTTTCCATCAAGTGATACATGTACCAACTGTTTAAAATATGTAGAAAAAATCAATGATTCGCATCACACTATTGCTTCACAGAAAACGAAACGCGCATGTTTGGCGTATGTAACTAGAAGTGTGGCATCATTAATTGACGAATAAATGAAAAAAAACATCGGGGAAATCCTTGGGAAAATAAAATAAAACATTTGATTGGTTTAGAAATATATTTCTGCCATTTATTATAACAAACAAAAAAACATTAAAACATTCATATCAAACTTGAACTGAAAAGAAGGAATGTTTTAAACAAGAAAAAACAGTTGCATTGGATTAAAAAGGAATACAATTATCTCTTTATTTTACAGAACGTTATTATTGGCTTGGTGGATACAACTATGATCATGATACAAATATGGAATGGACACGGAACCCAAGCCGACCAATGCCGTTTTCCGACTGGTATCCCGGTGAACCAAATAGACTAACATATGAGTTTTGTTTAGCATTATATCAACCTGCTGATTATTTATGGATTCGTTACCAATGCAAAAACGCCATATCTTTTATTTGCGAATTCGACAATAATTGAAGCGTGTGTGTTATCCTATAGTTCCAACAAGCAGTATTGGCATTATGTCATAACGCCTGTCTGCAGATGTTCTCGTGCATTAATTTTGATGATTAAAAAAGTAGTGATATGTTTATACTGCTGATTCAAACTGTTAGTGCATCAAAGTACATCCGATGTTTAAAATTATTTCTGCATTTGTAACTATTGGCAAATGACATTTAAAACCACAATTTTGCTACAGCTGTTATCCTAAAGCTAACAGGATAACAGTTTGATTTGCTTCCTTGCCATGTATGTTCTTTTTAAATTTTCATAAGTATTGTAAAACGGATTGACGCCTGGAACCAATAGGAGTATTCGGGGTTAAAACCTGTATTTTGGTAAAGTTAAGTATTTGATAATGTCAAGCAAATGTAAATATAATGAATATAAAGTTTTACTCAAACTTTTCATATTGTTTATACAAATGGTAATTTCAAATACAATGTTTGAACACACCTTAAAATACAAACAAAGTAAGCAAGGTAGCTAATCAAAACCAAAAACAACAGAATGTATCTCCCTCATGCAAAACTCTGACTGTTTACCGCTGTGGCTATATTTGTTTGTCCTTCTTTGTTTATAGATCTTTATCTTTTTAAACAGTTTTTGATTTTCAAATATTTTGGCCTAGAGCCTTACTAAAAAAAAAAGACAAATATTGCCAAAATGCGCATCTGGTGCAAGGAGTTAGTACCGTTCATCTTTTTTCTTTGATATATATTTAGCTATCGAAGTAGTATGGAACGTTTGTCTTTGATGAAGGAAAAGTGCATGCTATTTTTGTTATACCATTATATCAGTGATATAAAATTAATATGACCTTGTTTAATTACATCCGGGCCAAACGACTTCGGCAAAGAGCAATGTTTTAAATTATTTTGTGTTATTGCTGTCATTGTAATGTCTGTAATAATTTCTCTCAATTTTAGTTCAAGATTTAAGGCTTTAAAATTATAAGTTTGATATGGGAATGTAACTTATTTATTTGTATTTGTGTTTCTATTGTTGTTATAATTTCGAAATTTATAACTATAATGCTAGTATCTTAAGCTAGCGAAATCCATCATGACAGTCGCGTACAATTCCATTATATTAAAAGCGATATATGTGACCGAAACAAACCGACAAGATAAAGATTAAAATGTTAAATACAGGGGTACATCAGTCAGCATTGTGTTATTGTCTTAATCACTAAACACTAAACAAAAATATTGCAACAAAGAACAACAAAAGGTGTATTGACAAAATTGAAAGAAAAAGGTAAAAAGTTTGTCAAACACCTACTTGTTTGAGAACAAACCAAGTAAAAGAAAAATTAACAAAGCCATGACACGAAACTGAACGAAAAGACAAATATAAATCTGATCCAACAGGTTGTTTCACTATATGAACGAGACACACCTCAGTCGTTTACACAATTGGTTTACCATATTGAGTTTAATTTGAATAATGATGAAATTACCAATAAGTATATCACTATTGAATTGATAGTTATTAAATGCAATTGATTTACCTAAAAGCAGAAAGAACCAACTCGGACCTTTAAAGAATTCCTATATAAGTGGGAGTACTGATTGTTAAGGCGAACAATAATCCTTTATTGTAAAAATGTGAGATTAAAGATACGATTTCGAATAATAAAAGCTTTTTTTTTCACATATAAATGTTTCATTTCAATTTGTAATCGTTTTTTCCAAACATAAATATAAAAATTACTGTTATCCATTATACACTAATTGTGGTCGAGTTTACTTGATGTTTTCCCTGTTCATCAACGATGGTCAATAAATCCACATATCAGCCCAAATAGATGTACATACGAATCCTAATGTAATGATGCAAAAACCTAAAGCTTTAAATTACGTTGTGTTGTGTGAAGTCAAGTTTAGTTTCTTCTCAAGCAAACGTGAGCTTTAATCTCTTGCAAACTATTACAGTATAAGTAAAGCAACACATTTGACACTGCAAACATCTTTGTCAATCTCTCTTTGCAGGATAGTGACCAGTTTTGATAATAAGCATTTACACAGTCAGCCTTAATTCCCAAAAACTATGGGTACGTGAACCCGTGAACTTCATGTCACGTGTTGAGAAGCAGATCATGGCAATATTCAAGTCATTTGTTTGTTCTAAAAGTTCTGAATACACGACCTCCTGCACTCAAGATCAACATACTACCGGATAATCACCATAACGAGATATTAAAAGAACTGATTGTTATACGTTTGCTTTTGTAACATCTCTTTGAGTTATTTCTGTAACTGCGACGTCCTTCATGTTGCTTATCATATTATGTGATGTTACAATTGGAGAACGCAGGAGGGGATTGTTATTACCACTGACAGATGAAAAGTGGAAATGTACTTTATAGAATTCAATTCTTTTAACGGTATAATTACCTGGGCCTATTAATACATTTAATTACAATTCCGAAGTTGATCAAAGACTTGTTATCGTCATAATCTTTATCTCTCTTCAAATTATAAATATTAAGACACATTCCCCATTTCCATTCTCAATTTTATAGCTTCATATATAGATATTTTCATTGAAGTTGGTGTTTAAACTTAATGATCTTTCTTAAACCTTTAATTGCGGAATCCAATCACTAAATGTTTGAACTTCATTAGATTTTATTCATATAACAGTTAATTAATAGCTGAAGTACCTCAACGTATAATCTATTTATCAACGTGACGTAGGGCTGTCATATAACTTTTCTTAAAAAGCATACAACAACTATACCTGTTAACCATAACTAAAAATTGTTGGAAATACAGAAAATATTCGGAACATTGATTTTTCCGATAGAAAATTGGTCATATGTATATATACTGATATTTTCTTTAAAGATAAACATAGTTTTTAGATTCTCAAAAGTAAGGATGCCTGTAGAGTGGTGACATGTTCGTATTTATCCTTAATTAAAAATCAATGTGTTTCATAGCGTGTTATTAAAAGTAAAACGAATTTTGTAATATAGTATCACATTAAATTTTGAATAAATTCGGTAAACAATGGATATGAAAATAATAACAATAATGTTGCTAATGCAAATTTATATAGTTTACGGGACAACAATAATGATGACTTTTAAGATACAAAACTTCCGACAGATATCGCCAAACAAACACACCTACGACGTTTACTTAGAAAGCATTATCAAATGTGCTTCCTTATGTTCAAAACAAGATCTGTGTTGTGCAGCAAGTTATGCAGAAGTTTTATCAACGTGTCGGATAGATACATCGGGAAATTGTTCTCTTGCGACACATTCAGACATTGAATGGAACATCATGCGCAATCTAATATATGGTAAGTTTTTAAAAATCATGCTAAATAATTATCAAATTAAGCATTGGCTTAACAGATATATACACACATTTTAAAACATAGTATTTACATCAGAAAGATATGGATGAAAATGTACTTACATTATGAAGTTAAACATCTATTAAAAGATAGAAACAAATAATGAAGACTTCTTTCCTTCTGTCACCAGGAAATGCCTTTTTTTCGTAAATTGTTTGGTTATAAATTAGAGCGCTTAATTTCGCAATTAATTTGCTTCATATATATCATGTCATACCTTTTTTTATCCGACTATACATTATGGCATTTATCCTTGTTGAAGACTGTACGGTTGGCTATAATTGCTTACACCCAATTTAACTTTGGTGGATAGTTGTCCATCCAGATTCCTGTTCTATCGTTGTTTTCCATCGATACATGTTTATAATGTAGAAGTATATTATGAATGCATGCGTTTCTCTCTGCTGAGTATTCTTATGTTTGATTTAACTGTATTATTGTCATGTTAAGTGTTGCTACCTATTACAAATACAACTGATTTGTTATTACATTTGTCAGAAGGTACATTCATGTCTGACCAAATTTGTACTCTAATATATACACAACGTGAAGAATCAACTGCTATACAAATATGGCAAAGTTTAGTTAAATGTGATAATATGATAAAATGAGAACTTATAACTGCCGTGTGTCATCTTTATTTCAAAATAATATTGCATTTAGTTAAAATGGTAGTAAAAACCTGAAAAATTTGCATATAGTTTGTAAGTAACTCGAACTGGATTCCAAATGATCTAATTATAATAAGTCCTCGTTAGAAGCTTGATAATTTATGTCAAATGAATTTTACATGCTAGGTTTCAATTGGTATAAACCTTGTGTCGTTGATCGAATTTATTCGTTCGGTGTGGGTTCGCTTGTTTGTGTTAATGTGTCTTTTGGTTTCGTTGAGCGATTTCAGTTGATGTTTAAAATTTTTCGAAAAACTAAGGATTTTCTTATTCCAGGCAAAGATTTCCTTAGCTGTATTTTCGCACAACTTTTTGGAATTTTGGATCCTCAATGCTCTTCAACATTGTAATTGTTTGGCTTTATAAATATTTTAATATGAGCGTCACTGATAACTATTTACACCACTGGGTCGATGCCACTGCTGGTGGACGTTTCGTTCCCGAGGGTATCACCAGCCCAGTAGTCAACACTTCGGTGTTGACATGAATATCAATAATGTGGTCATTTTTTTTTTATATATTTCCTGTTAACAAAAGTTTAAATTTTTCGAAAAACTAAGGATTTTCTTATTCCAGGCAAAGATTTCCGTAGCTGTATTTTGGCACAACTTTTTGGAATTTTGGATCCTCAATGCTCTTCAACTTTGTAATTGTTTGGCTTTATAAATATTTTAATATGAGCGTCACTGATGAGTCTTATGTAGACGAAACGCGCGTCTGGCGTACTAAATTATAATCCAAGTATCTTTGATAACTATTTACACCACTGGGTCGATGCCACTGCTGGTGGACGTTTCGTCCCCGAGGGTATCACCAGCCCAGTAGTCAACACTTCGGTGTTGACATGAATATCAATAATGTGGTCATTTTTTTTTTTATATATTTCCTGTTAACAAAAGTTTAAATTTTTCGAAAAACTAAGGATTTTCTTATTCCAGGCAAAGATTTCCGTAGCTGTATTTTGGCACAACTTTTTTGGAATTTTGGATCCTCAATGCTCTTCAACTTTGTAATTGTTTGGCTTTATAAATAATTTAATATGAGCGTCACTGATGAGTCTTATGTAGACGAAACGCGCGTCTGGCGTACTAAATTATAATCCTGGTATCTTTGATAACTATTTGTGTGTGTTGTGATATCGCACTAATGTTTTGACCAGGATGAAGGTCATGGGCCTCTGGGCCAGCTGCATTTGTTTGTACTGTTTGTTTTCTTGTTTGAAAAGCTTTGCAGTAGTCATTGTGTGAGTCCTTCATAGTTTGCTGTTCGGTGTGGGCCGGGGCTCTGTGTTATAGACCATGTGTTGATCTATAGTGGTTTGATTTTACAAATTGAGACTTAGATTGAGAGTTGTCTTATACTCTCTCATACCACATATTCCTCATAATATATATAATATATAATCAACATGATAGATCTTAAGCAAAATAACTATTCTTGAAATAACTAGCTGTTGTTCTTAACCCACCTAAAATTTGAACGTTTTTGTGTTTAAAATATGATATTATAATTATATGTTTCTCTTCATATGCAATATTACTAAGCCATTCTTACAAACACTTTTAATAATATGTATAACAAATATTGCATATAATGAACTCTGCAGGAAAAAAATGCAAAATATTGTTTTTCTCTATTTACAACTGCTGTTAAATAATTTAACAAACATTGACCACACACTACAAAAAATTTTAAACATTCAAGTTTCATTTTTTAATCAGAATCGTACATCAAAACTATATCAGTATTTCGGGCGATCAGAAAGAACAGTTTACTATTACTATGCAGATTCCATTCATCCTTTGTTGTTATAATTATCAGCTGATTTCTGAACCATATAGAAATACACTAACGTCTAATTAAAGGCCAGCAAAACATTTACACGACGAAAGTAACACGAAGAGCATGATTCTCTTACCAATTCGGAACACCTGAGCTGACACTCATGTGTTTTTGGTGTTATTTATTCCCAGTCTTTTTTCTAATACTGAACTTTGTTCAGTGTTATTTGTCGTTTGACCGATTTAACCTAACAAGATGTTGTGATTTTAATAACATCAACTTAATTTAAATTCCCCCTTGCATGTTGAGCCTATCTTTGTTCTTAAAGCAGCGTATAGAGATGAAGTGTGTTCTCTTCAATATAGTTTAACAAGTATTAATTCGACATTTTATGATTTGTCGTTGCAACACATCCTCTGCTTAAATACATACATTTTTTTAGACAGCTAACAGTTCTCTATGCGCATGAACAAACTCTACGTTAAATCTGATTACAGAAACTGACTGCGGAATAGTACATCATTATTCTAAAACTTATTTATAAAATAATTTTAACGATTTTTCGTTGCATCAAATCTCTGTCCTGCTACAGTGTTACATGTATATGCACATCAATTGACTCACATTAAATTCGTTTAAAGAAATAGTTTACTTGTATTTGGACTCGGAATATAACATCATAATTCGAAACGTATATGAGAGATTCTTTATTCGGGCTTTGATCGATTTCAATAGCAGATGACTTTTTCTTGTATGAACAATTTATTATGGTTGATTATCGAGGGGCCTCTTTTTGTTGTCTTACTGTTATAATTCAATTATTGATTGATGTCCACAAATGGTGTTTTACTTTAATGGCACTTTATTATTATAATTAGTATATTAGGGAATGAAAATAAGAAAATATGACATGAGCATCAATGATAACGCCCCATCAATGTCAAAATGAGTGACAATGACAACTCTCTATCCATGTCAAAATAAGTTACAAGTTCACACATATGCATGATATCGGTCAAATTTTAAACAATATTTTGTTTTACATTACAGTTCCTTCATCTTGTTATGCATGCTTTCGTTACGCTTCGTCAACGTATACAGTAATCGAAGAGGCTGTGAACTGGCAAATGGCACGGGTAAGACATATTTACATTTGATTCTGAAATAATTCTGGAAGAGGACTATCTGAAGTAGTTAATTAGTCAAGTCATGTATCTATACTATTTTTAAATGTGCCCATTTATCTCTTTCATTATTTTTATCGCTCCCTTTTACTCGTAATCGTATTGTTCACCCCCTTGTCTGTACATTTTCCCTATTAACATGATTATTCTCTTTTATGTAAATTATTAAAACCCTCATAATTTAAAAATTATTAACCCTAACGACCTTTTTATACACATTTGTAGTTTTTCTCTGACGTTGCTTTCAGTAATTTGTTATTGGAGACCCCATCTGTTTCTTAGAGTAGCAATGATTGTGTGTGGTTACAAAAAGCAGTGGACCTAATCTCTGACTGAATAATGATAAACCTTCTTATTGTAACTGCTGTAGAATTTTATTCATTGAAACTGTGATTTCATATTGCTTTTTACCTTGAAATCTTCAATTAGAAAACAATTATCAAAGCCGCGTTCATTGAAATCCCGGTTTTTTATTGATCTCATCATTAAAAATATATTAACACTTTTATCTTTCGATCTATCAGAGGTGAATTATATGTTGAGACTTCTTTTGTAATGACTTGCCTTTCAATATTGTTTTACAGAAGTAATAACAAAAATATATTAGACAATGACGTCAAAAAAAGGATGACGATTCTATTCAATTGAAGTAGATCTATTCAATTATAATAAGTTTGAAACCTGTCATTGTATTGTATTTTTTCAATAATAGGATGATTGTTATAACTTGGGAGGAAAACTAGGAGAAATGGAAACACAAGAGGAAAA
>CM034351.1:38644150-38661526 GCA_019925275.1 Mytilus edulis
ACAAATCAACTAATAGTTTTAAGAATCGAAAACAAGCAAATAGTCTTATAACACTTTTTTAACAGACCCTGAATAATTGACCGTGTTAATAGTATAACGCATTACCACTAAGTACATTTTGGAAAAAAAAAACAACAAACAACAAACAAACATATTCAATAGAGTGTTTTAATAAATGTTTAACTTTCTTCCAACCCTTGTTTGTAGTTTAGTTGTTTTAAATTTAACCAATTAACTATCGACTATATTAAAATGATTGGCATCCTGTTATTCAAAATTGTAATGGATTTGTATTTGTATAGATATGAAATAAATATATTTTTCATCATAATACAAATAAGTAAAATGGAAAAACGTTAATAACGTACGTAGAACATACTTCTTTTCAGACTATATGAAATACCACAAGGTTGCACTATTCCTTTGTATTGAAAATATATCTCCATCATGTGGATTAAATAGGAAGTCAAATATAAAACCTGAAATTTGTTCAAACCAGCCTGTTAACAATTGATACTAAACAATACATGGGGTCAAACTAGTACACTGTAAGGTTCATATATTTATCAAATCAGTATGTTCCAGGTACGAGTTAGTGTATGCATTGTATATTATAATCAGTACTATAACCAACAAACCATGACCAACATCTTTAAAGTATCAAGAGGAAAACAGCAGTGTCTCTTTGTCTAACCCAAATCGTCAAATATTACTGATGAAAAAAAAAATCCTACAATATTGTTTCTTCCTCGACCGTCCTATACTAAACACATACAAAACCTGCCTCAGTATTTTAATGTAAATATTATGTTTATGTTGTATGAGTTGTTCATGTAAGTTACATGGATGCATCTCGTTAACTAATGTTTCTGTATCAATTTCCAAGTTTCCTTTCTATTGGACATGTTGTATGAACTTCAAAATTTAACAGGAAATTACAAAAAAAAATGTAAGACATTGAGTTTCAAATGTTCTATAATATACATTTTGTTTTGTTTATTGGAAGATATAATGTTTATATTACATATCATATTATGTCAGGTTTTGTCAACTACCCTTGTTATTGCTTTTTTTGTTTGTTATATATTAGACAAAATCAATCGTAAACATGTGTTTTTTCGGTGATAATTATAAATAGGATGAGTTTGTCATACTTTTAAATAAAGGCAACAGTAGTATACCGCTGTTCGAGACTCATAAATCGATTGAGTAAAAAAACAAATACGGGTTACAAACTAAAACTGAGGAAAACACATCAAATATAAGAGTAGAACTACGACACAACAGAACCACACCATTAAAATGTAACACACACAGAAACGAACTATAATATAGCAATGACCAATGACTTCGTACAGAACATTTTAATAAAAAAAAAGTGGTGGGTTGAACCTGGTTTTGTGGCATGCCAAACCTCGAATCGGAACATAAAATTATAATTTTTTTTTTACATCTTACTTATAGGTTCAATTCTAGGAAATAAGTTAAGGTATATATACGAGCTTATGAAAGAGATGGACAGTATAATATAATCTAATTTCAAACAAGAATTTAAGAATTTAGTTTGTTATGTTGACGACAGCAAATACGTAACAGTGATGTTAATTAAGGACTTTTAAACATTGCTAAGCACTAGTGCAAGTAAGAAAATATATTGCTGACATTGACGAAGTTCAAAACTAAGTCAAGTGAAGCAATTCATGAATTGACAATAACACATATTAGATTAATGATGTATAACAATCTGTTAATCGTAGAAACGAACAAAAGTGTACATGATTGTTACAAACTATTTTTAAACTTTATTACAAATCTCTGATAATTTTTTTCATTACTTTTAAAGTAAAATATAAATGAGACAATTTGACGAACTCAATTTTAATAACACCACAACGATGCATTATTTTTCGAAGATGACTTACAGCATGAACAATAGCATTATCAGTCATGACAACTCATAACTGCAATTTTTCGAATTCAGTAATGAGTCAATAATGACAAAAACAGATAAATACTTTGACACTGTAATACAAGAATGACGAAATAAATCTGCTTTGACACGAAAAAAGGTAACATAATAAAAAATCACCAGAACAGGTGGTACACGTATCCACTTTAACAAATTAGCTTTGATATCTATTAATACCATTTTATCCCAAATGTTGTATATATAAAGAATAAACAATACAGCTTTTGTGGTCAACAGTTTAAAGCAATTAAATATAATCACAACGAATAGCTTAAGGAGGCTCGCGGGTATAAAATTTTCAGAAAAAATTAAACATTTATTTTTCATTACAAATTTTATTAATTACCTTAAGTAGTTGTTACTTTGTTATATGATACAAAAATCATTCCAAAAAAATCAATACATGTTGGCCCAGGTGACTTTTAAAATGTAGATATCATTGAAAAAGCTCCAAATTATCTTCCTTTAGTGCAAAAATGCCATGTTTGCATTAAAATTGAAATATCTTTTGAATTCATCGGTGATCTATATTTCTTATTGTTGTTTTCGAATAAACTGTACATAAACTTAATAATTGTTAAATTTAAGCGCTTTCTGTAATTTAGTTCTTTTTTTTATTTCGATATTACCGCTATTTCTCCTATTGGTTCAACAGAAAAAAAGGACATTAACAAAAATGTATGCTTCTTTCGAAAGCAGATTGTGAGCGTAAATGAACGGTGACCCCATTCTTTTATTTCATTTTTCTATTAAGTATAAGATAAAGTTCATTTAAAGATAAATGTAGCGAGATCCTATACTAAATAAAAAAAAAACATTTAGACCCGCGAGAGCCCTTAAAAAGCAAATTGTATTTTCAGTTGCATTCGATACAATATTTTTTTTAGTTTTCAGTCGGTAAATGAAAATCTGTTAACGTGCTGTTTTTTTGTTTTCTTTCTAGATCGTTTATGATTCAAACAAAGCAAAAACATTAATTGCAATTCTGAACATGATTTTTTACATACGCTGCTTATGTTTAGATGTACTATCAATAATAACATGAAAACAAGTGTTTGTCAATGAGGCAACTTGTCACTGCATGTACAGTTAAAAGTATATGCTTAAGGTATAAGTACCTTTAAAGTCTTTTGTTCTAATTCTATTTAATTTCTGTAAGATTAAGTACAAATCAGGTAAATTATATGCTGTTTGAATTCTTTATTTTACATACGAAAATGTTTAGTGGAGGGAAGACATCTCAAAAACATGTTATCTGCGCCGTATGTTTGCGCCTGTCCCAAATCAGGAGCCCGTGGCATTTATTAGTCTTGTGTTAAAGCCTGTATCATTGTATATCTTTCGGGTTTTTGTGTTACGTCCATTTTCATTCAACTGGTACACTATTCACATATTTGTGTATGGGCCGGTTGGAGCCCGCATCCTGCTGTATTTCAGACCATAACGGCATATTTATAATTTCAAATTTCCAGTCTCAATTTATTTGACCCTGGTGATGAAGCAAATTCATTGCATTACAGTAAATTTCATAACATTAACTTATGTTTGTAACCATTAGTTGATTTTATTGTCATTCGATCTGTATAAGTATTGCCATTGTCAATGTATAATTACTTCAAATAAAGAATGTTCAATTTTTGAGATTGTTAAATCGTTTATTGATTCTAAACTATGATTGCATTGCGATGAAGATATGTGATCAAGATTTAAAATGAATTACTAATGTTTTGAGTTGTATTTGCTATATTTCAAAACAAAAAATTTTAATCGAAAAATAAAACAATGAAGTTCACACATCAATACATTAGATAAACAAAGTATCGAGGTACTTGAGCTACAATTAAAGTAAATAAATAAATTTTGAAAACTATAAGTGTCAACAAGAAGTGTCATCAGTTTAAACAACGAGAATATATTGGACGTTGCTTGTCGGGTTTTATAGCAGTATACCATATAATTGTTTTGCATTACAACATTAAATTGAAATTTTAAATCATAAGGATATACCGGTAGATTGATTAGTTCCTTTACTAAGTTTGTCTGGGAAAACACGTAAATTCATAAAAGAGTATGATTTCGAAGAATACGACAATAACTTTCATTGTTTTGTTATTACCACTATTAGTGAGTGTAACGGCCGTGAAATTTACTATAGATTACAATCAGCAAATATTTCAAAGCTTGAACACAATTGACATGTACTCAGATAATACAGTGGATTGCGCTAAGTTGTGCTCTACACAAAACAAATGTTGTGTAGCAAGTTTTGAAAAACTCAAATCAAGCTGTCGAATAGATACTTCTGAAAATTGTTCTATTACGACCCGCACAAACACTGGATGTGTTACCTTGAACAGAACCTTTTATGGTAAGCTGATTATGTCATTGTTAAATATATTAAATTAGCAGACTCACAAGAGATATGAAAACAAAAATAACTCACAAGAGATATGAAAACAAAAATAACTCACAAGAGATATGAAAACAAAAATAACTCACAAGAGATATGAAAACAAAAATAACTCACAAGAGATATGAAAACAAAAATAACTCACAAGAGATATGAAAACAAAAATATTTGAACCTAGTTAAACAAATCAAACTTCTTATTTCAAGATTTTATTTTAGATACGGAACAAGTAAGTATACTTGTAGTCTTCTGTCATGAAATAATACAAAGTATCATACACGTTTGAGAAATCAGCAACTTAAAGATTAATCTGTTTATTTTCTACCAAACTAAACGGTATAATTTTAGCGCATTAAGTTTTTAGCGCGTTAAATTTGTTAAAATGTGCACTCATTTCAACTGTATTTCCATAAATATATATACATGCGTTGTAAAGCTAAGTGCAGCTCTCAAATATATGCTGATATCTGCAAAATACGGTAATTAAAACTGAAATATAAATATGTTGACTTTTTTGGGCAAAATCTATCGGAGTCCTCAATCCTCTTCAAATTGTTACTTTATATGGCCTTTTTATTTTTTTCGATTGTCAGTGCTTCTTTTGTAGACGAAACGCATCTCGTAGAATAGAGTAAGATTATGCAAATAAGTGCAGTAAGATAACAATCAAAATAAGTACGGAAATAATCGATAATAACTGTTAACTATAACTTGAAATCACACGGTACATGTGCACGAAAAACAAATAGATCTTAAAACCCAATTGTTAAATGAGCAATTAAAAGTCTTTTAACATCAATTGATATGTTAATAAGAAGCTTATTTCGGTGTACACAAAGTCACTCACTATTGGCGTCCAATAATAGATCTCTACGTAATAAACAACAAAATGGTTTTTATATACTTGTGTCTGAAATAATGGAAACAATGTACTTTCGCGTTTGAAAATGTTACTGTCAGTCTCATATTTCAGTTTTCCTTTTGCTCGAAGGCCAAACATACACTGTTTTTATCAAATGGAAGATAATTTGTTATTTCTGGTTCAATCAATGGTTTCATCAGTTGACTTACTTTTCAAATATTCCGAAAAGGTATTGTTTCTCTATCTTGCTTTTAAAGGAAGTTAGAATCACGTATGTCTAATACAAACAAATTTAATACAAAAAAAAGGGAAACAGATCTCATAGGGAGTCTCAGTATCGTTTTGTCGTTACGTTTGATGTGTTTGAAATTTTATTTGTTTTATTTCATGAGTGTATTGTCCATTTTGACTTTGACTTTGACTTTAATAGTTTTGTTATTTTACTTTTTTATGACAGTCCCTCCATCGTGCACTAACTGTTATAGTTATACAACGTCAACGTATACAGTTATTGAAGACCAAGTTGATTGGACAACGGCTCGGGTAAGTTATGTGTACTGTTGTGGGATATGATTTTAAATTGTATAAACCATATCCCGACAAAACCAAAAACTTCGGTAACAGATTACCATTCTGTCCAATATATGAGAAATTCGGCTTTATATATCAAGATGTTTAAAATGTTATGAATAATAATACAAAACATTACAGATATTGCGTTTGTGTATACGTTTAAAATTAGAACGTAGCACCATGATATAAACTAATCATTATTTGGAACCGATACTTTAATACAGAGCAGGGTCATTTATCATGTTTATGTTTGATTTATATCCTACCCTTCAAGCTGTATATACGTTCGGGCTTGTAATAGTCCAATCGATTTGTGAAACAATTGTTGAGATTGTGATAAAAGCATCAAACTTTGCAGAGTGTTAGTTGAGGTTATAAGTAACTTTTATAGCTATGGACACAATTCAGAAAATCAAAATGGCGGCTCTGGGCGGCCATTTTGAAATCATCTTCGAAAAATTAATAAAAATTATTAAAAAAAATATATTACTTTACCAATTTTGATAACCTTTCGTATATTCTTGGCCTACTTCGATTCGTCCAACTCGGGTTGACTCGAGTTAAAAGATCAGTGCTAATGCGCATGTGCTCAACCTTTCCGAATCGAAGTCAAAACTCTTCCATCGTGTAAAGGATGTGAAAAATTATTTTTAACTGAGTATTAAAATAACAAAAAAAACAACGTTATGTTTCCGAAAAAGTCCTGATCCTGTGTGCTTTTGCAAAATAGTGTGTTAGTGAGTTAAAAGTGGTCGAGAAAAAAATTGTTCAGAAAAAAAAATCAATTTCTCTTTTATGTCGAACATTACCGACAGTTGATAAACAAATTAACAATATTTGTTGATTCCAAAATACCGGAAATTATAAATTCGCCACGTCAGCCCTATTCTTCGGTTGTATTTTGTCAAATACCAGTTTATTTGTATCACTTTTATTTGTTGCAACAATTTGACGCCATCTTGAAACTCGATTAAACCTACCCCGACCCAGGGTTGATGTCGAGTTAACTCGGGTAGGTTCAAAAGGTCAAACTCGGGGTGTTCGGTTGTCAGTCGAGTAAACTCGATAGACTCTACTAACCCGAGTTGGACGAATCGAAGTAGGCCCTTATGACAAAGACTATCAAATAAGGACAATTGAAGTATTAGTGGCCATCTTGCATGGTGGCCACGTTGAAAACTTAAATTTCCAATATATCATTATTCTCTATCCTAAATTGAATTTATACTCTTGTTTTCTTTTTAAGCATTTACAACTTGTTTTGCTAATAATTTATTTATGACTGTTACTATTCATATAGGATATATTCACCAAGTACTCAAATAAGGCATGCATATGTTGACAAAATAAATATATCTTAAGCAATACATAAGTTCTTTTACTTGCAGTTAGCATATAAGGCTTAGTTACTTTTTACCACAAAAAAAAAATGCGTGTATACAATATGAGTTATGACCACTCTATGTCGAAAAGGAAAAATAGGTAGGTTTTTTAATCAATGGAGCTGATACACTTAATAAACAAATAGACTAGAAAGAATTTCGAAACGCTAAGAGAGGACACTTGAGGATTTACAATGCCAAGCAAATACAAAAAGAGCAGACGTAGACATTTGAGCTGGTAATTAGTCATTGTTTGTAAGCATACAAGTGTTCGAAGTTGATGAAGGCCATGTAATGGGAAAAAAACACCCCAGAATCACAGGGCAAAAGGTACTAATCATGTTCCTTATCTTCAGATCAAAATATATTTTGTCAGGAAAAACGAAAAAAAATCTTAGATGAGTCACTGATTGAAAATACCAGTAACATTATAAACAGACACAGTTGTGATGAACCAACAAAAACAATGATTGCAGGGAGTTTTTTTTTTCTTTTTTTGTGATGAGGTATCTGACTATCATCATGAAGCATCGACAATTATGATCGACAATAGAGTACGTGACTGTAACTTGAACTGCTAACCATTGTTCTTTTAGTCAGACCCAGTACAGGAGATTAATATTTCAGGAGTAGTTATCATGCTAAATGTTTGTAAAAACTGAACGAAAAGGCAATAAGACAGAATTCAAAGACACAGAAGGAAAGTTGGGTCTGTTATCCATGAAATGGGTCTTGCCAAAATGATAGAAAACAGTGACGGCTCACAGTCTGGAACATATATTGTTTTAGTATTTGAAATTGCTGATATCAGTATATTGTACAGTAAACTTTCCTAGTAAGAATGAGTTGTCACGGAAGGAATGATTAATACAACACTTCTGAAAAAGTGAATACTAGCTGCCATAGATGATATGCAAGCACACATGGAAGGTTGCGTCTTTCTCCTGATTTTTAAAGAAAATGTTTGGGGAAGTTCTGAAACAGGCCATGTCTTATAGTCTTGATGGTGAAGGCCCCATCATTATAGTCAAAGTAGCTGGAATAGTTTGGAGAGTTAGACTTGCTACTATAAAAAGGAACATTCAATGTAGGCTTTCAAAATAATCGGTTCAACACACATTGAGACATGTTACTCTCTATCTGAAAACTCATAAGTTGCAGTTGTATCCTTTCGACGACGAGTTGCACAATTAAATTAGTATCGCTGAGAAATGATAAGTGTTGTCTGCCAATCAACGATAATACTGGACAGTCTCGATGTTTGGCCATTCTGTAGCATTCTTACTAAGGAAACTTACGTCTGTTGAAATGATCTATGTTAACAGGTGTCATTGAGTGTCCCTGTTAAGCTATTCTTAGTATCAAGCATATATATTACGCCTGCTATGGCTATGCTGATGCCTTCATTTTCACCTATTTTATTTTGAGTTCTGTTTCAGAGCTTCACAAATACCTTTATTGAAAATCAAGAGAACTTATTTACCTTGCTTGTATGCTTGCAGATAATATGGCAGCTACATTCCAACTTTGTTAGATTTTGTTGTATCATTTCTTCCTTCCATGATAGCTCCAAGTTGTCCAAGGCTTTTACTGTACAATTTTGCGTGACCTGCAAGCTTGGAGATCGGTACAATATAACAGACCGTGTATTATTTTGGAAAGCACAACTCCAAGGATAAAATATTCCTTGCTTTTTTTCTGTATCTTTTATCCTGTCTATTTGTTATGTTGTCAAGCTTTATCAATCATTAAGCAGGATACTAGTGTTTTGACTTCTGCAGCACTTACTTTGGCTAAGCGAATATTGTCTTGTAGTACAGGTGCACAGTCATGTCCTATATAAAAATGTTGATGCAACATGGAGATCTTCAGATACATTATCATAGAAAAAATACACTGCAGTCTATGTTTTTGTTGATCCAGTACCACTTTACAGTGTCTGGTTGTTTTCTTTCAATTGGCAACTTATCATCAACATCTGAAGTATGTTTTCACTTTAACTGATAAATATTTTGAGATCTGAATTTTTTTTACAGGATTTGTGCCATTTTGACTTGTGATTCTGGAGTGCTTCTTAGTTCCATAGCCTTCATTCGACTGGTTCAAATTGAGCCATAGGAAAACCAATGCAAGCCCAACATCTTCGTATACTTGCATCAAAGGAGTGATTGCCAGCTCAAATGTATATGTTTGTTCTATTTGTATCTGCTTGGCCTTGCAAACCCTCACATGTCCTCTCTTGCCGTTACACATTCCTTCCAGTCTATTCGTCCATTATGTTCTTCTGATATTGGCTCCAGTGTTTTCGAAATCTACAATTTTGATCCTTTCCAACAACAACTTTCTGTCATAAATTATATCATTTATACGTAATTTCTGTTTTAAAAAGTTACTTAGGCAAACGAGTAAGTAACAGAAATTTTGATACTGATATCTTTATTTCGTAAACATGTGCATGCCTTATCTGACCATTTTGTGAATATCCAATATAAATTAGCAAAACAAGTAAGATGCAAACAATGATTAATAAAAAATAGCGATAATGATATATTGGAATTCATATTTTCAAAATGGTCATCATTCAAGATGGCTACCAAAAAAATCAATATCTGAAGTCCTCAGATGACAGTCCTTGTCATTTTGATGAATATACCATATAACTATATAGAAACTTTCCTGCAGCAAACGCTTAACTAACTTAGTCAAAGTAAACACGGTTATCAGGAAATCTAAATATGTAAAGTCAGTATTAAGTTGTACTTCTCTGTGTAATTGGGAGGACAATGTGCTAGAATATGATAGACAGATCTCTGTTGTGTGGTTTGACAAAGCATGTACATTTTATGAGGGGTCGGACAGGGGTACCTTTTTCCTTTCTCCCACCCCTTCTCTCCTTTCTCCCCTCTCTCTCTGTCTCCCTTTACCCTGTCCGCCCCCTCATTTCATTCATTGTGAGATATTTTTCACGTCAATTGATCTTCTTATAACATTACTTGTATGATATGAAACTCATTATGGATGCAATCAAGGTTTTGAAAGTTGTTTCAATTAATAATTTCAACAAAACGAATTATCATGTAATCAGCCAATTATTATAAATGACAGGTAAACAAATATTTTTGTATATTTTGAACAATGTTATATAATATGCATATTTACCATCTACCTATTTTGGCTTGAAAATTTCAAAGATTTTTCAAGATGGCCGCCATTCAACATGGGTAACATTTCAACAAAAAATTCACAAGGCAATTGGAATCCGCACTGTTATTCTATTGACCACGTTTCGTGTCAATATCACATATACACGTAACGTCATTATAGAATATGCGTTCAATGTCTTAGTACATTATAATGTCATTTGCTACCAAACGAAGAAAATAATATGCCTTACTGTTATTTATCACAGAAATATATTATTTGTAGAGATACAAAAACAAATTTTGTCCTGATTTAGGGTTATTCTCGCAATTTGATTGGCTGATATTGTCCTAAGAAATTTGAGCATATTTTTTTAATACGTCAACTGGAAATATACTGATCTTATAAAACATGAGTCGCTTTATAGTCCTCATATTTTTCATTCATCACAGCTTTAGATTAAATATTTGGATGTATTTGCTTGAAATTGTCTAAAATTGAATTTTAATATGATAATATGTAATATAACAAAATCAGAATAAACTTGATACATAGTGTGCAAAAGTCGTAATATGAGAATGATAGGGTCAATTAAATTGATATCGGGGTTTCGCCAATTCTCGTATTAAAAAATGTGCACATGTGTTACTAACAGTGGCAAATCCTTTAAGATGTGAACATTTGTTTCAATCTTTTATTATATAATCAGGATAATTGCTACAACATAGGAGGAAAATTAGCTGAACTAGAAACGAAAGAAGAGAACGATTTCATCAAGAATACATTAACTGGCAGGAACTCTGGCGCTGGTAAGTATAATATTGTGTAGATATTAAAGAGATTTCTAGAAGTTTAACTAGAACGGAGATATAATGTTCTTCGCAACAACAAAGAAGTCAGACAATATTAGAGAATTAACATGATGACATTACAATTCGAATTTACAGATCCTTATTCCATCTTTAGAGCAAAGCAAAGCTTATATCGTATTGTAAACTTGTTTTAGACGACACATGAGAACCTTTATAGACATAATGCAGCTCATGAAACATATTTGTTTGACAACGTCAACAGGCTCCTGAATTGATTTGACACAAAACATGTAATGCATTAAGTTTTTCCTTTTATCATGTTCATAAAGTGTTCCCTTCAAATCAAAGCTTACCATATTGTCGATTCAAAACGAATAAACAATCTTCTGAGTAGCATATGTGCATACACAAATTCATTTAAACACCTCGCCAACGCTGGCATAATATCAATCATGTCAATATACCCGATTTCAAAATATTTCATCTTATAGTAGCAAGGTTGTATAACGAGATCATAGGTTAAAACAATAGACAGAAATACGAATTACTCCTTAAAGTAAATGTTCGTCATGTATTTTGATAAATATGCAGTCATTCTTTTTTTTACATTTTTCAAAAATGTTTGGTAAAAACATTGATTATGGTTTGCATTCGATAATACCAGAGTGTGAAACATCCTTGCTAATATTTGGTTTTCATAAGAATTATATTTCAATAGGACGACCTGCAAATACAATCTTCGAAATCATGCTGAAATTGCTTGTAACGTTTATTAAGAACATTGTGAAAGAAGCAAATTCAACTAACTCTAAAACAGTCGCATATCTGCTACTGGTATTTAGCTCTCATTAAACTGAAAGTTTACAAAGGAAAATACAAAAGTCGTTGATTTGGGTTATTCAACGACGTTAATTTGTAATGAGAACATTGTGAAAGAAGCAAATTCAACTAATTCTAAAACACTCACATATCTGCTACTGGTATTTAGCACCCATTAAACTGAAAGTTTACAAAGGAAAATACAAAAGTCGTTGATTTGAGTTATTCAACGACGATAATTTGTAATGTATACATGTAGTTGCAAGTCAATATCTCAATCAGTCATGATTGTATTTTGAGAGTCCTTGAGTTAAAATACACTGTTATTCGGCGAAGTCTACGTGTTTGGCTTAACCGTTTATACATAAGTCAGTGAAAAGGAATAATATATAGAGCAAAACAAAATAGTAAAGAATCGACAGTGTAATTTGTCGATAACATGAATAAGATAGTTCTCTTTTATTTCTAACCTGAAATGGAAATGTACAATTCGTAGTCTCTTGAGTATGCTACCTTTTACATATAATTATATTTTATATTTTTCAGCTGATGCATATTTTCTTGGAGGCTACAAGTTCAATCCAAGCGACGGTTTCAGATGGATAAGTACTCCAAGTCAATCATGGACATTTAAGGATTTTGGGCCGGTGAAGCAAGCAATCCTACTGAGATGTGTCTTGCATCCTTTGAGTCGATTGGTTTTCAATGGGCCGATGTGCCATGTGACTGGCTGAGGTCTTATATTTGCGAGTTTTCAGATTAAGATACACTGCATTCTTTTTGTCCAAAATGTTTTTATTCTTCCGATCAGGATGAGTTAAGGAAATTATTTTGTGATTTCATTTCATATTTATTTTTTCACTGTAGGATTTGCATATCAAAAGTGTTGATTGTTTTGAAATATCTTGTTTTGATTTAAAAACAATTAGTAGAGTCATCTGCTATCTGACTCATCTTTGATTTCCAACTATTCAGAAAACCTAAATACAAATTGAACATTCATGTTTAGTGACTGTATGCTCCTGCAGTGGTTTTCAATTTTAAATATGACATGACACGGACAAGTCCTCGAGAACTGAATATATCCACCATCACATCGATGAATTGTAACACAATACAAGTTTGTTTTTCAATTTTGAAATGTTACTGTCTGTTCATTCTGTCACACAAATATAAAATACAATAAAAAAAATATGTGTTTGTATTTGTATTCATCTTTATGTCATTCATTATCATATTCTTTCTATCAAAAGATAGTAACAAGCGCATTATAATTTCCAACGATGAAGATTTCATGCATATTTTTTTATCACACACATAACCCTCTTTATCTTTATCTTCTTTTATAATTTTATTAAATTGATTGCTGCATGTGCAATTTCTCGACTTCAAGGCTACAAGTAAAACAATTAACACAGAAATGTATCAGATAAGGTCAGAGTTATGTCTCGTTGTATGATGAACAAGACAATGATTTAAAACTAAAATGAAGACATAATTTTCCAATTTCCATCGTAACGCCAAAGACTGACCTCAATAAACGGTGTTTTTGTCACATTTTGATATGGGTTCTTCTTTTGACACAATTACAGCGATACTAATTCTCGGGAGATAATGTTGTTTCCGTATTACTTTCGAGCCAAATATTTCGAACTGAAAGTATTGACTTATTACTATTCGTATTTGCTCTCGACATAATCGAAAATATTAAAAACATCAAACAATTTATACAGACATGATGTTTAATGGATATAACAATAGGAGCATGAGATCGCGACAAAAATAATCGACGACATAAAACTGGGGGGAAAAGCTAGTGTATTTAGGACAGCAATATTCTCAACGGCATCTGATATGTAGATTCATTATTTCTCATATTTTTTGTAAGATGGGTCAAAATAAAACTCGATCAATGAACTTAACTATGCGATTCATAACAAAAAAAATATCAATTGTTTTTTTTTTAATGAGGGTATACAGTGCCACTTTATAGTAAGACACACAGAAACAAAAGACACAACCAATTGAAACTATGCCATGACCTAAGTATATGAATGAAAGGAACAGCCATGATAGTTAACGGAGTAAACAAGAGGAATACCACATAAAACATAAATATAAATTATGATACTTTACTATTGCTTTTATTTCTTATCTTCATAATATAGTTTCAGTATTAAATGCCTTCAATTGCAAATCATGTGTACCAATGTGAGCATAGTACAACATCCAGCTATCATTATAATTTAAGTGTAACAAGAAAATTTTCCACTGTGCAATATGTTGCGACGGTACTTATTTTCCGGTAAATAGGTTGGAGTGGAACTTTTTCATTGATTTCTCTGAACAGTGTTTGTTCAAAACTAATAAAAATTATATCACAGGAACGAATATTTCATTTTTTTATATCTTTTTAAATATTTAAACGAAATTCATGGAGCTGTGAATTTTGTTCCGGAACTTATTTCACATATGGTAAAAAAAGTAGTTACGGAACAAATTGTACAGTGCTGGACCATATTTTCTGTGAAAAATGTTTCCTTTGACATTTGTTCCGGCGGAACAAATGTCAAGCTGGAACAATTTTTGTGTTTCATTTACATGTAGAAAATTATGTCATTACATGTTAGGATAACGTTGCAGTTTTCTCTATTAGAACATATCCATTATAATAATTGTTGACATAAATGTCCCGTTCTTGCCACTAAACTCATGATGGCCAGCACAAAACTTTCGACAAAAGAATTTAGCATCACCATTAATGCTTCTTGGCTCATATCTTATGAAAATAGAGAAACTTACATTTTTCACATATCAATGATAATAACACAAACATACATGAAAAATAAATTCAATAACATATACAGATAAACATGCATGTATACTAGACTAGTGACTAGAGAGATATTCGCTTAACATGTTTAAGTAAACTCACCATATATATAAGATTTGAAATATGTCTACGCTAGACGCGCTTTTCATTTTTTCATGTTTACATTTTTGGGTATATTATTTACACATTTTATTTGTGTTGTGTTTAGTAACAAAAAAATACACGTTTTAAAGTGTCTTTATTTTCATGTTGTGTACGCTTCGTTGTCATTACACCTTTTTATACTGTACGCTTCGTTGACACATTATTGCGTGTATGAAATAATGCTTTGATATGATTATAACCAATATGCATTTTTGAAAAATAAATAATTTACCACCATAACATGCAGACAGCAACCCATAACATCCGTTGTATTGTCGAAACACTCTTGGAGGTATTTTGTACATGTAAAAAAAAATCCTTATGTATACGAAAGTTGAATTGGTAGAAATACATTATCTCGACAGATGCAAATATGACTAAGCATACAGATACGCACGTCCGAATATCTAATCTGATACGATACCATACGACAGTCAATGTACGGTTAGGGATGGGTTAGGTGCCCGCTAACATGTTTAATCCCGCAAAATTCTGTATGTGCCTGTCTAAAGCCAGGAGCTTGTAATCAGTGGTTATATATATTTTTGTGTTCACTATTTTGTGCAAAAATTAGGCTGTTAGTTTTCTCTTATGAATTGTTTTACATTTGTCATTTCTGTGTGATTTGTTAGCTGACTATGCCGTATGGGCTTTGTTCATTGTTGAAGGCCGTACGGGGACCTATAGTTGTTCATTTTTGTGTCGTTTGGTCTCTTGCGAAGATTTGTTTCAATACCACATCTTCTTTTTGATGTAGACGGCAATCAAAAACAATTAATGGATTATAGGCTTTTTGCCTGAATCTCAGAGGCGGGTCCAAAGGGGTAATATATTACAATAGAGTTACATTAAGGCTAGAGAATTTGTGTATACAATATTCATGAACATGTAACTTATAGCCGTCAATAGTAATACATGTACAGTTTCTTTAACATGTTTTACTACGAGGTGTGCTGTCCAATAAAGGGACCAGAGTAACAGACTATTGGTCATATTGTATTATATATGTTTATTATTTACAAATTGCCTACTTCATTTTCTTTAATATTATATCAATCAACTAAATCAAAATCAATCATATTATGTTTAACCTATTTTGAATTTACTTTACATTATGTTTGAAAATTGTATTATAATTATTCTGCTCATTCTGGGCGCCGTGATTGGCAAATAAAATATTTGTTTGTTGTTGTTTGTTTGTTTAATGTAAAGATATAAAGATGAAGAGATACTTCTTAATATTAACTGAATTGCTTTCTTCGATTATGTTTTTTTTTTGTTTGTTTAATTTTTAAGGTATACAGATTATGCTTAGTTTCCTCGAACATTACAGTCTTTCTACTGTGATGCCAAAATTTACATGATTAGTAATTCTGGTACTTTAAGCACCTTAAAGTCTATACCCACCCATATGCATTTCATTTAAATTTTGACTTATTTCGGAGAAGACCAAAAGGACCATATTTATATTCCCCAGTTACCTTTGGCGTCATCGGTAAATTATGCAATTGAGTAAAGCATCAATCATCAACCATCAACCTAACCTTAGACATTTGCTTTGTTTCTTCTATCGTGTCTTAATAGTTATCAATAAAAAATTGAAACGTTTCACAGTTGATACTTAACAATTTCTGGACCCTTTATTTGTTAATGACACGCGTACGTAATAGCTGATTGTTGGCTGCTTAACGTTCAAGATAAGCACAAAGTAGCAACACATACTACATGTAGGGCCTGGAAGGAGGCCCTCCGGAATTACGTCAGGGAAGTTTGGACTGCCACTGGATAAAATGAGGTATATTGAATAAGGACACAAATGTTGCCTTTCAACCTTTTTGGACCTATCAAAAAGTTTTTCAAGGGTTGGTAAAGTACACGGGACATTGGATCGTATATTCCCATTCGTCCTTTGTCGATATTTTATGTATACTTCTTAATATTAGTCAGACCGTACGCGTACGGTCCAGATACTCATACGATATGGAACATATTCACTGACTAATACTTTAGATACACGATTTACCTCTTAGTTTTTATTCGCTTTGAAATATCTATCAGTTACTACAATTACTCCTTTTTCGATATTTTATTTATATGGTTTTTGTGCCTTGTACCGACATTTTGAGTTGAGCCAATTGCAACTGTACAGGTTTTTTTACGGTTTTTTTATAAGTTGTGCTGTTACACCAGTGTCCCAGGTTAAGGAGAGGGTTGGGGGCTCACATGTTTAATCCCGCCGCATTTTTTTCGTGTCGGTCCTACGTCATGGGCCTGTATAACATAGGTTATATAGATCTGTCATATCTTTTTTTTTCTTTGATAAATAATTCATAGGTTATAAATAAATAACCGTTAGTTTTCTGGTTTTTTTTCACATTTTTTTTATATTGGTGTCTTATATAGCCGACTATACATTTATGGTATAGGTTTT
>CM034351.1:38661626-38678397 GCA_019925275.1 Mytilus edulis
TCTCAATTAGAAACGAACTGAAGGCTACATATACTCTTAAAATTTCAGCCTGCAACAAGAATAGCCGTATTTGAAAAATCTGTTACGTTTGTATTACAAGGTTTATAAATTGAATTATTAAAGTTTTAACACATGTATTCCTTCGAACTTGTATTCAGTGTGTGAGTTAATCGCCCCGGTTTACACACCAATAACCTCTAGAAAAAATGTGTTTAATCCTATAATAATCCACTAAACAATAATTTGTTTATCATCATACACACATGACATCACCAATTGTAATGTACTAACAACAAGTATATGTTAGAAACGGTTTACTCTATTGGTTCTGAAATTCACATATATACGAAATCGGGTAGTCACAAGGAAGATCACCCCAACGAAAATCAAAACTTTTCCAAATCATCATACATAGATCGTCCATTGGATTGTTTGGTTGTCCCGGTTGCATGTCACTAAATGGCATAACTTGGTTTGGTTTACTTATCCATTCCATGTCATTATCATTGTTGAAGTTATAACCTCCGATGTAGTATCCCTCGACTGAAACGAAAGAATGTTTACATTATTGTCAATACAATACATACGTAATCATATCACAATTTGGTGTTATATGAATTACATATATGAAAAAAAGTCAAATACTGGATTTTACTGTTAGCAACATAAAACAGCTACTTAAAGAGTGTATTTATAGATATGCAAGAATCGCATTGTATGAAGTCAAATGACAAGTTCAAAAGGTGCTGTAAAGTACGAGATATATTACATGTATTGTGTAAATATGGACTGGGTGATTATTGGTTTTCACAGATTGTGAGAAACAGCCATTATCTTGCAAGAATTCAAACAAAACGCTGTGGGTAATTATATTGTATCAGTTATAAAACAATGTCAACACTCTGCATTTTCAGGTTTAACTGTTCTCGGTCTTAATGATAATATCATGGGAATTGGCAATATATCAAGAACCGATTCTGTTAACATTTTGGATATAGTTTCTAAAACTGTTCGTAAAAATCGTTCTCATGGACGCAGAAAAAATCGCAATCAAAGAAAATTTCGGACCAACCATACAAATATTTCGGACCTAATTTCCATTTCAAAAAACAACGGCAGACATTATCTGTTAACCAAGCTTTGTTCTTTACCTATAAATAAATTAAATAAAATTTTAGAGGATTGCAACACAATTTCATATCACAGTCCTAAGTATGAAATTGTCCAAATTATAATGGCATATTGTTATTCTAAACTGTTTCCAAAAATTGATCGCCCTGAAGATCATAAAAAACATTTTATTAAAATAAAGTATGTCAATAAAGGTTTTGATTTTGTAAATATTGCCGGTATTTTTAACGACCATTCTGTTAAAGACCAAATTCCTGGATATTTTGATAATACTGAACTCCCTCTCATTTGTTATATTTACAAGAAATCTACCCGAAAATATGTGTTTAATTATAGCCAATTGTGTAAAGATGTAAATATCACTGAAAATACACCTATGTCGTGTAATTGCAGTAATTCAGAATACACCTATGGACCAATTTCCCATGTTATAACAGGAGACCTTAACATCGTTCGCGACCGAGAGTTAAAATCATTCCTCAGTAAAGGACCTAAATATCGTCCCCCGTCAACTATTAACTGGAATGAGTGTCGTAATATCATCAACGACTCACTCCGCGCCTACTGTTTGAAATGGGTAAAACGGGAAAAAGCTGACAAAAAATCTTTGGACTCTTTTTTTAATTCAGTAATGAAGATAGTTGATATTCGAATACAACATTTTAAAGAACATTTTACCCTCAACAAAAACTATAAAAACCCTATTTCGCGTATCAAAAATAAACTAACAGAACTAGCCAAGGAATTTGTTTTTGTCCCGGCTGATAAAGCTGCTAATAATATCATTATTGTTTGACGTAAATTTTATATAGAGGTTCTGCAAAAGGAAATCACGAATTCACCAACATTCCAACTGACTTCATTTTCAGAAAACGACATCTGTAACAAACATAAACTTTTAGCTACTTCTTTACAAGCAGAACCAAACACAATGAAAGTCCCAACTATGTACTGGCTTCCGAAGCTGCACAAAAAACCTTACAAATATAGATTTATTTCATCTTCCAGCCATTGTTCAACTACTAAATTGTCTGTTTTACTTACTAGTACACTTGGTACAATAAAAAACCTGATAATAAATTGTTCAAATAAGGCCTTTGAAAATAGTGGAATTAATTACTTTTGGAGTGTCAAAAACTCGTTGGAAGTACTTGATAAATTGCATGCATATATTGGTGATTTTGAATCTGTTCAAAGTTTTGATTTTTCTACCCTATATACCACTTTGCCTCATATTCTTATTAAGAAAAAATTCACATCCCTAATTAACTGGGCATTTAAAAAGTCGGAATGCGAGTACATATGTTCAAACTCTTTTAGATCATTTTTTAGTACCAATAAACAAAAGAACTATGTCAATTGGACATGCTTTGATACTATTTATGCACTTGAATTTTTACTTGATAACATTTTTGTTCGCTTTGGAGATTCCGTATATCGTCAAGTTATTGGAATTCCAATGGGGACTAACTGTGCACCACTTATTGCGGACCTGTTTTTGTATTGTTATGAGTTACAATTTATGACTAAAATTAGCAAAGACCCATCAAAACAACATTTGATACAAAAATTTAACAATACTTTTAGATATTTGGATGATATATTGGCTCTAAATAATGACGACTTCAGTATGTATACTAAAGAAATTTATCCTGTAGAACTTACTTTAAATAAAGCTAATGATAACAATGACCACTGTCCTTTCCTCGATCTTGATATCTATATCATAAACGGGAAGCTTAATACAAAAATTTATGATAAAAGAGATGATTTTTCATTTCCTATTGTTAATTATCCATTTTTAGATGGTGACGTTCCCTTGTCACCATCTTATGGTGTTTATATATCTCAACTTGTACGATTCGCTCGTGTATGTAACAATGTATTAGATTTTAGCGAGAGAAATTTATGTATTACTGAAAAATTATTACACCAGGGTTTTCGATATCACAAACTGGTCAAAACATTTACTAAATTTTATCACCGGTATAAGGAAATAATTCGTAAATATAACTCAACATGCAGACATCTTATACGTTCAGGTATTTCACATCCAAAATTTTATGGAAATATTCTTTATAAAGCACAAAAATGTCAGTATTCTCCTCAGAAACTAACAAAACCTTTAAATAGACTTATTAAAAGGGGATATAGTTACGATACTGTTGTCAGGTCATTAAAGATTGCATATTTTGGATTTAACATTGATTCACTGATAGGGTCTTTGCATCGGAACTAAACACATTTATTTCTAAAAAAAACAGTTGTTGGCATGACACGGGTTATGTTCTTCTCATATATTTTATGATAGTATGATACTAAACCCCTAACGGGAGGGATTGTACCTGATATTCATATGATGAAGACATAATCTTTCAATCAGTTTAATTGAGGTCTGGAGCTGGCATGTCAGTTAACTGCTAGTAGTCTGTTGTTATTTATGTATTATTGTCATTTTATTTATTTTCTTTTGTTACATCTTTTGACATCAGACTCGGACTTCTCTTGAACTGAATTTTAATGTGCGTATTGTTATTCTTTTACTTTTCTACATTGGCTAGAGGTATAGGGGGAGGGTTGAGATCTCATAAACATGTTTAACCCCGCCGCAATTTTGCGCCTGTCCCAAGTCAGGAGCCTCTGGCCTTTGTTAGTCTTGTATGATTTTAATTTTTAGTTTCTTGTGTATAATTCGGAGTTTAGTATGACGTCCATTATCACTGTACTATTATGCATATTTTAGGGGCCAGCTGAAGGACACCTACGGGTGCGGGAATTCTCGCTACATTGAAGACCCATTGGTTGCCTTCGGCTGTTGTTTGCTCTATGGTCGGGTAGTTGTCGCTTTGACATATTCACCATTTCCTTTCTCAATTTTATTTTTTACAGAGTTTGTCTTTAGTGCCGTGTGGAGACAGTAGAGTGCCTCCCCGTGCTTAAGGTTTATGCTCTTATATTATACTAGATTATGGAGTGTGTGTCCGAGCGAGAACTTCTCTATGTTCATTACTTTAGGAATATCTATCAAAAAGTAGTATTTTAATATTCAGCCCCATTCATCTATTTAGTCAGACGTCAGTCGCTACCTTGATATACCCTATCTTTTGTTAAATTTGTCGGGTAACTTATGACAATAAGCATTTGACGTCTTGAGCCGAACAGTTTTATCATTTTTACACAATTTAATCTTCTGTGTGATGATTCATATTTTGGACGCCAGTCTTTGCTCCTTTGTAATAAATCTACATACCAAAAAACAAATATGAAGCTTAGAAATGGAAAAATATTAAATACTAAACTCGTTCAAAGGGTATCTACACGTCTCAATCTTCAGAATCGCTTATCTAAAAATACAACCATAGCTAACGTTTTTAACAATAAAAATCGTGGTTACCCTTCTATCGATAAGTGTCATGCCAAAAAATGACTTACGTGTCCCCGTCTTTCCACCAACAATACAGTAAGGTCCACATTTAATGGTCGCACATTTTCTCTAAATTTTGAAACTGATATTACTTGAAAAACAAACAGTATTATTTATTTACTCACATGAAACAAACCGGGATGCGGTATTCAGTACGTAGATGAAACTGGGCGATATTTATCTAAACGCACGCAAGAACACCTGTATCGTTTTAAAAGACCCAATAAATTCAAAAGTATCATTTATCAACATCTTAAGAAGCACAGTCATCCTATTAAATATTTAACAGTTCAACCTTTAGAAGTAGTAAATAAGCAGCCTGGTGAATCTCATTCCAAGTTTGTACGATCACGAAAAATAAATGAATTAAATTGGATTAAAAAATTACAGACAGTCTACCCTCTCGGTCTTAATGATAATATCATGGGAATTGGCAATATATCAAGAACCGATTCTGTTAACATTTTGGATATAGTTTCTAAAACTGTTCGTAAAAATCGTTCTCATGGACGCAGAAAAAATCGCAATCAAAGAAAATTTCGGACCAACCATACAAATATTTCGGACCTAATTTCCATTTCAAAAAACAACGGCAGACATTATCTGTTAACCAAGCTTTGTTCTTTACCTATAAATAAATTAAATAAAATTTTAGAGGATTGCAACACAATTTCATATCACAGTCCTAAGTATGAAATTGTCCAAATTATAATGGCATATTGTTATTCTAAACTGTTTCCAAAAATTGATCGCCCTGAAGATCATAAAAAACATTTTATTAAAATAAAGTATGTCAATAAAGGTTTTGATTTTGTAAATATTGCCGGTATTTTTAACGACCATTCTGTTAAAGACCAAATTCCTGGATATTTTGATAATACTGAACTCCCTCTCATTTGTTATATTTACAAGAAATCTACCCGAAAATATGTGTTTAATTATAGCCAATTGTGTAAAGATGTAAATATCACTGAAAATACACCTATGTCGTGTAATTGCAGTAATTCAGAATACACCTATGGACCAATTTCCCATGTTATAACAGGAGACCTTAACATCGTTCGCGACCGAGAGTTAAAATCATTCCTCAGTAAAGGACCTAAATATCGTCCCCCGTCAACTATTAACTGGAATGAGTGTCGTAATATCATCAACGACTCACTCCGCGCCTACTGTTTGAAATGGGTAAAACGGGAAAAAGCTGACAAAAAATCTTTGGACTCTTTTTTTAATTCAGTAATGAAGATAGTTGATATTCGAATACAACATTTTAAAGAACATTTTACCCTCAACAAAAACTATAAAAACCCTATTTCGCGTATCAAAAATAAACTAACAGAACTAGCCAAGGAATTTGTTTTTGTCCCGGCTGATAAAGCTGCTAATAATATCATTATTGTTTGACGTAAATTTTATATAGAGGTTCTGCAAAAGGAAATCACGAATTCACCAACATTCCAACTGACTTCATTTTCAGAAAACGACATCTGTAACAAACATAAACTTTTAGCTACTTCTTTACAAGCAGAACCAAACACAATGAAAGTCCCAACTATGTACTGGCTTCCGAAGCTGCACAAAAAAACCTTACAAATATAGATTTATTTCATCTTCCAGCCATTGTTCAACTACTAAATTGTCTGTTTTACTTACTAGTACACTTGGTACAATAAAAAACCTGATAATAAATTGTTCAAATAAGGCCTTTGAAAATAGTGGAATTAATTACTTTTGGAGTGTCAAAAACTCGTTTGAAGTACTTGATAAATTGCATGCATATATTGGTGATTTTGAATCTGTTCAAAGTTTTGATTTTTCTACCCTATATACCACTTTGCCTCATATTCTTATTAAGAAAAAATTCACATCCCTAATTAACTGGGCATTTAAAAAGTCGGAATGCGAGTACATATGTTCAAACTCTTTTAGATCATTTTTTAGTACCAATAAACAAAAGAACTATGTCAATTGGACATGCTTTGATACTATTTATGCACTTGAATTTTTACTTGATAACATTTTTGTTCGCTTTGGAGATTCCGTATATCGTCAAGTTATTGGAATTCCAATGGGGACTAACTGTGCACCACTTATTGCGGACCTGTTTTTGTATTGTTATGAGTTACAATTTATGACTAAAATTAGCAAAGACCCATCAAAACAACATTTGATACAAAAATTTAACAATACTTTTAGATATTTGGATGATATATTGGCTCTAAATAATGACGACTTCAGTATGTATACTAAAGAAATTTATCCTGTAGAACTTACTTTAAATAAAGCTAATGATAACAATGACCACTGTCCTTTCCTCGATCTTGATATCTATATCATAAACGGGAAGCTTAATACAAAAATTTATGATAAAAGAGATGATTTTTCATTTCCTATTGTTAATTATCCATTTTTAGATGGTGACGTTCCCTTGTCACCATCTTATGGTGTTTATATATCTCAACTTGTACGATTCGCTCGTGTATGTAACAATGTATTAGATTTTAGCGAGAGAAATTTATGTATTACTGAAAAATTATTACACCAGGGTTTTCGATATCACAAACTGGTCAAAACATTTACTAAATTTTATCACCGGTATAAGGAAATAATTCGTAAATATAACTCAACATGCAGACATCTTATACGTTCAGGTATTTCACATCCAAAATTTTATGGAAATATTCTTTATAAAGCACAAAAATGTCAGTATTCTCCTCAGAAACTAACAAAACCTTTAAATAGACTTATTAAAAGGGGATATAGTTACGATACTGTTGTCAGGTCATTAAAGATTGCATATTTTGGATTTAACATTGATTCACTGATAGGGTCTTTGCATCGGAACTAAACACATTTATTTCTAAAAAAACAGTTGTTGGCATGACACGGGTTATGTTCTTCTCATATATTTTATGATAGTATGATACTAAACCCCTAACGGGAGGGATTGTACCTGATATTCATATGATGAAGACATAATCTTTCAATCAGTTTAATTGAGGTCTGGAGCTGGCATGTCAGTTAACTGCTAGTAGTCTGTTGTTATTTATGTATTATTGTCATTTTATTTATTTTCTTTTGTTACATCTTTTGACATCAGACTCGGACTTCTCTTGAACTGAATTTTAATGTGCGTATTGTTATTCTTTTACTTTTCTACATTGGCTAGAGGTATAGGGGGAGGGTTGAGATCTCATAAACATGTTTAACCCCGCCGCAATTTTGCGCCTGTCCCAAGTCAGGAGCCTCTGGCCTTTGTTAGTCTTGTATGATTTTAATTTTTAGTTTCTTGTGTATAATTCGGAGTTTAGTATGACGTCCATTATCACTGTACTATTATGCATATTTTAGGGGCCAGCTGAAGGACACCTACGGGGTGCGGGAATTCTCGCTACATTGAAGACCCATTGGTTGCCTTCGGCTGTTGTTTGCTCTATGGTCGGGTAGTTGTCGCTTTGACATATTCACCATTTCCTTTCTCAATTTTATTTAGTGATCTCTTATTGTTATATATAGGATAAAACTGATGTCTGTTTAATGCAACAGCCATATATATTGATATATCTGGATTTTAACATTTGTGTAGTATGTGTGAAAATAAATGCTATTAAAATTAAACACCAATTGTTCTCTGAAGGTCTTTCCACATCAAAGGAATTTTTTTTAAAAGCTAGTTACTTTATACTGATGTGATACATAAGTAGTTTCGATATACTTTTTAATGAAATAAGGGAGATGATTTGCTATGTATTGTGAAGTAAATTTCTTCCTGTCTCCTGGGATAGCTTCTAGTACAGTGATTCCAAAAATATATAGTTTCTATATCATTTTACCTCGAAATCAGGATATTTTTCACACTTTCGGTTAGTCAAAAGTCAGTTCGAATCTTGGGTGATAAGTAAATGAATTTAAATAACAAAGCGTATGAACTTATAGTACTTTTTTATGAAAAAAGTACGAAAATAGCTACTTCCGGTTGTCTAAAGGTCACTTCCGGTTGACATTTTTTAAGGTCATATGTCACCCAACCTTTTGTAAAAGGTCATATGGCATTATAATGAACCAAGTTGAAGAAAAAATCATTTGTATCAGACCAAATGTAACATATCTTCATTACAATAAAGCAAACATTTCCACTTATTCTTTTATATATATCTTTAAAAGTGTTTGAGAAAATGCAAAAAATAAGCCAAATTCAAAATTCAGAATATGACCTTGACCTTTGACCATGACCTTATTTTCAATTTTTTGAGCCAAGGATCTTAAATTAAAAGATTCTAGGTCTCTATCACTTATGGTTTACAAGATAATAATTCATATCACTTATATCAAATGCATAAGGGGAAATAACTATCATATGGAGCGTTCATATCGCTTTTCTCAAAATGGAACAAATTATGCGAAGGATGTAAAGAGCAGTTTTATAAAATACATTTGTCGCTTTCTTTTACGGTTACGGAGGGTTGTGGACACAAGGAAAACAGTGTTCGGGGGGATGACGCATACACAGAAAATCATTTGGTTACGCAGGGTAAATTTCAAAGGCGCATAAACTGTTCGATATCATATACCAAATATCTAAGCGACATATTGCGAAACAAATATTCATCGCAAGAACAAAATTAGGCAGCAGAAAAAAAAATAATCAAAAGAAAAACAATAGGTCTTTCCACAGAAAAGTGGAAAGACTTTATTAATATCATTTCTTCTAGAGTGTGATAAACAAACGATATTAAATATAGGTATACCAAAAATTATTACTATAAGAGACGACTGTGTTTAAAACTATTACAACAATTTCATGTGAGAAATGTAAAAAACGGCTAGAAACGTTCTACGACTAACACAGTTATACGATTAGAACTGATTTTGTCAGTTCTACGGCTATAATTTATTTAGTCAGTTCTAGCCATATAATAGTTTAAAAACTCTTTGTCTTAAATACAAATAAGTCATAAATAAGTCAAAATAATATAATATGTATTAAAATTTCTCATCACAGCACTGTTTTAACAATTTTCTTTACGGAAAATGTCCACAACCGTTTCCTTTGTCGCATTCATAGCGAAATTTTGTTACGATGGATGTCGATGGAGGATATTGGCAAAACAAATCATTTCATGAAATATTTGTACTTACATTTAAAAAACATACCAATCTTCATTATATAGAGTTTATAATGAACGACTGGCGACATTCAGATGAAAAAGGGTTGACACGTTTTTCTTTAAGATGGAACATGCTTTTTGACAATAAGCTTGATACCGTTTTGATCGAGATCACAATTTGTTTACATTCTTCATAATTATTTCATTTCTTAACCCTTTTTACGGCTAGAACAGTTTTAGACAGTTCTGCTAATAGTTCTACGTTAGAACTGACTTAGTCAGTTCTGCTGACAGTTCTACGTTAGAATTGACTTAGTCAGTTCTGCTGACAGTTCTACGACTAGAACGAATTTGGACAGCTATACCTAGAACAGTCTTAGACATTTCTACTCTAGAACTGATTATAACAGTTCTACTAAGAACAGTTCTAGGGTATAACTGTCCTAGGGTAGAACTGTTCTAGGTAGAAATGTTTTAGAACAGTTATATGACAGATTACAATGACAGTTTTAATATGGGCGCGCATAATTGGCGAGTATTTTTTCCGGTGACGGATGAATTCGAATGGTCTATTGTACTTCAAAACACTTGTGATATGTGTTGAAATTAAATATCTTATTCCATTCGGAACACAACAATGGTGTATTGTCTGCTATTCCTTACAGTTAGAGTCAATATGCACATGTTTTTCTCTTCTTCGTTAGGGTTTACATGTTAATGAATACGACAAAAGGTTAGTGTCTTTAATGTTAATCTTGAAGCTTTTAACCTAAGTAGTAGAGACAGTGTTTATAGAATACAGATGTGTCTGAAACAAATTTAGTTCTGACGTTTAAGCTCTTTTGTGTTGATGTGCTGTATTATTGGATTCAAACTTAAACGTTCCTTTATTTGTACTTAAATATTAAAAAAAACAATTACCTCCAGTATTCCGGGTCCTCACTTCATTCTTTATAAACTCATTCTCCTGTGATGTTTCAAATTCCGCCAGATTACCTCCAAGACATTTACAGCTTTCCTTAATCAAAACAAAGTTATTTACAAAATGGATTTTGTTTTAAATGATTAAAAAACTGAAACATTCACAGGTAAATGAATGTATATTTGCCATTACAGACGTCAAACAAACAATGAGATATTTAAGATATCTATCCAAAGTGTTGATCGTGTTTTATTCAAAGAAGAAGCCTCTGGGTGTTGAATTTTCTTGCTGTGTCAAAGACCCTTCGTTAGCCATCTGCTGTTATCAAAGACTGATCTGATTGTTGTCTCTTTAACAAATTCCCCGTTTGCTTTCATATTATATAATGGGTTTTCGTTAATTTGGAAAAGGGAGGAAAAGGCCTGTTTATAAAAGATTTTATGATAAAGTGGAACTCTTTATTTTAAGCAGTGTCAAAATTAATTTATTCATGCTAATTCCCCTACATTTCTATTAAAGATAATAAAAACTATGTTTATATTTATGACATATGTATTTATATTGACTTTTCAAAAATATATGAAAAGGGTCTTATGAATTTGTCATAAATAATCAAAACTTATAAAATATTTACTTACTTTCGCTTTTTCCCATCCTGTCAAATCTTCAATTATAGAATACATGGAATTGCCAAAGTTAATGCATCCTGCACAGGTCACTGGAACTTAAAACAAAACAAATATTGATTTAATGTCGGTTGGCAATAGTTTTGTTACTTTTTTTATTATATCGATTATTACCCAATCTTAGTTCCAATCAACAGTTACCTTTCACATTGCTAATTTACCGTAATTTCAATTCAGTATACTTATTGCCGATGAAGAAAGCATCATAAATAAGAAATTTGCATAGAGTGTTGGAAAGTGAATTGTTAATTTGAACAATATTGAGATAAGTAAGAATAGAGATGTTTGCCGAGTTTTTCGTCTGTGTATTAGCTATTTCGTCATATGACACAAACAAAACTATTAGTCATAAATCTATATATCTATGCCTACTTTAAATTGTGGTGTTTTTTATTGGAATAGCCGTACATATTTATTGTCAAAATAGTGCAGTCATTCTATGGTTATTCCTCAAACTAATTGTAACAGATTTTTTTTACGGAATTCGTGAGAAACATAACGTATAAGAAACATATCAAAAATCGAGAAAAATCGAAATAAGGGAAAGTCGTCAATTTTGGCCCCAAAAAATCTAGATGTTACTTCAGTTATTATGGAAAGATATGACGCCCGTAGATTGAGAATGACGATATGGGAGACAACTCTCAATGGCTAACTGCAGACGACGCATGTAGGTTCCATCCTTTTCATTCTGGTAAGTTAATATAAAATTTATACATAAAAGTTTTATAGGTATTTAACAGTCTTCAGAGTTAAAGGGTCCGTGTAACACTTATCAATTCAAAGTTTTAAACAGTTTTGAAAGTTTTGTTATTTTTTAATTTTGTTCAAACATTGTCAAAGTTTTAAAATATCAAAATTTCAAATTGTGTAAAAAATTTTAAATTTTTAAATCTTAACCAAATGATTAAAATATTAAAATTCTAAATATCGTTTTTAAATTTGATAGGTTAGAAATTTGATCAAACTTTTAAATTCTAAACCTAACGTGCAGTTTTGATTATTTCACTTTTTGAAAGTTTGATTTTTAAAATGTTTTATTAAAATATCTAAAATAGAAAAGGGGCAAAAAGAGGGGTACCTGTAAACACGGCTCTGATTCTTAGTTAGGAATAAATAGCACGACATGTTTTAAATCATTTTTTATAACGAAATAAATGATTAAAAGAAGAAGTCGTTTTTTTAATAAAACATATTAGAGATCACAAAGGATAACAGTATCCTGAAATTTTAAGGTTGTACATCTATTTACAAAAATGTTCAAACCTATTTAGACCAGCATCAAATAAGTTGATTTAAATCTCTAATAGAATGTTAGCGTTTGAGATAAAAAAAAAAAAAAAAAGAAAATCAGAGCTATATGGTGTTCCCAGTGCCACAATTGTAGAAGTAACAGTGATAGCTGACCAACTCGCAGTAGGCCAAATAGTATATTTCACCTTGTTGACATTCCTGATGAAGGAAGATCCAGAAAAGCGCTTCGGTCGCATGCAACTTTAAACTTTTATTTTCTTTCTTATTGATTGCATAACGATAATATATTTCCTTTTATGATGGATTTCAGTTCCAAGTAACGATACGGAAGGAATACTTAATTTATGGTGTCCCAATGAACGTTGTTTTATGCGTGCTTCAGCAGGCGCCTATATAAAAACAGCGTAATGGTGATGGGTCAGTAATACGTCATACTAAACTCCGAAATATAACAACGACCAAAACTAAAATCATCCAAGATTAATAATGCCAGAGGCTCCTGGATTGGGACAGGCGCACAAATGCGGCGGGGTTTAACATGTTTCGTGAGATTACAACCCCCCCTCCCCTATACATCTAGCCAATGTAGAATAAATAAACACACAGCAATACGCACAGTAAAACGCAATTTAAAAGAAATCCAAGCCCTATTTCAGAAAAGAAACTAACAAAAAAAGACACTAACAAAAAAGACAATGATAATAAATTAACAAAGGACTAATATATATATAAAGCTAGCAGTTATTCATATATACCAGCTCCAGACCTCAATTGAATTTATTTATTGATAATCAAGATTGCACTATCAAATTTGCACGCGGCAGATGCAATATACCACTAAACATGTAGTGTTAATTTTAGAATTGGTAAGCAAATCCCCGTCTCGAAGCAAGCAAACAAAGAGGTCAAGCAAACGACACCAGGACGACCAAAAGAAGATTCATCAAAGAAAGCTTTCCTGCAAATAGTTAGACAATTAGAAGAAACACAGGACGAAAGCGATCTTGTTCAGGCTATGAAAGACATTTGTGGAGAAAAGGTGTATAGTGTGGTGCACATGAACAAGAGACTGCAAACTTGTTTTGGATCCGATGTCATCATCACGAAAGTAAACGGAAAGCCGAATATAGTTACATACTGGAGAACAGCATCACCTATACTGAACGAATTTTACAGAAGACCACCAACTTAGAGTCAAGAAGAGGAAACGCTATCGATGATAGAAACAGCAGCTAAGTTAATAAAAGCAGATATTATGAGTCTTAAAGATTCAAAAGCTGTGTATCCGTCTTCTGTTGATATAAACTCAGAGAAAAACATTGCCTTTGTCCCAGATTCTTTACATACATTACTACGTGCATTATTTAGTCAAAACGATTCTACTGTTAAAGTTGCATCTGTTGGTCAAGCTATTATTCAGGCTAATTTTAACTTAATGCTGCTGCTGTTGCTAATGACAGAAGCGACACACAGTTACGGAATGGCACTTTTGTTCAGTACATAGCTGATAACGTAGACCATCATCGACGAAGTTTAGATGGTAATTGAACATTTCATGGTATGGACATGATTGCAGCTGTCAATCGGGGGTTCAGACTTCTTGACAAAGCTGTCCCTAGGCTGTCTCCTACACTAAAGGAAGTCTCTGACTTAGCAAAAAAACATAGAATATTATAAGATGCAACGTGGAAGTTAGACCTTCTGTCAAAAGTATGTTGGCCTTTGACATGCAACCGACCCAGTTGGTCAGTAATTATGGAAAACAATCTGTTGTTTTTCGCCAATGATAAACATGAATCCTAGTGATCTCACATGTATAAATTCAACAGCTAACTTCATAGGCAAGCAAGCAAAGGCTCAACATTGTGTACCTATTTTTGCATTTGATCAACCCCTCTATTGGAAGGCAATGAACATAATTAAAAATGAGACATTGAACAGTCCTTTAAAGTTAGTTATCTTGAGACTTGGAGGCTTTCATTTAGAAATGAGTTTTGTAGGCGGCATTGGTCACTTGATGGAAGGATCAAGAATTACTGAGCTACATGAAACAGTGTATGCACCAAATGCAGTAACTCATATGACTAGCGGAAAGGCTATTGCGCGAGCAGTAAGGGCACATTTTCTGATATATACAGCTCTCACGTCAATAATCTTGTCACACATATATAGCATACCACTTCCAGATGAAATCGAAAATGAGACTTGTGACAATGATATTAATCCAGCAAATTGCATAAATACCGACAATACCGATATTAACGCTGAGGACCTTTTGGATGAGTTGCATTGAGCAGACTACTAAAAGGGGACATATCTGTCAAAAAAGCTTTCGAAAATGATTTATTAGATCAAATAAAATCTAGGATAGATAACGTTCGGGTGTCAGACAAAAGTTTTGGTACTTTACATCTATATGGTTCTAGCATATGGATATGATAGATAGTCTTCGTAGATTCATCAAAGCTTAAAGGACTGGTAACTGGGAACTACATCTACAAACACTTAAGGACATGCTTCCGTGTCTTGCAGCTTCGGGACACAATCTGTATGTCAAATCATCACGGGTATACTAACAACAAATGGGGAACTTCTATACAACCCAGCCTGAAGTATTAGCTTTTCTACAATCAGGTCATCATGTTATAAGGAGTGATAAATTATGGGCAGGTCTTTCTTCTGATTTGGTCATAGAACAGGTTTTTATGAGATTCTTAAAGACGACAGGCGCTGTGACTCGAGGAAGAGGTATGTCAGAGGGTCAGCGAACCCAAAAGATTTTATCTATGCCAAACTGCGCGGAAATGAACAATGTTTTACAAGAGTTTACTGTTGTCAATTTTGGAACAAGTGACCAACATAAAGAAGGTGGGGAGTCAAGGAGATTTAGAGACTGTCAAGATTTGTAAACATATTTATCGTTTCTTTTTAGCTGAAATCCTTTTTTAGACGAAACGAGTTTGCGAAACATAGAAACAGGGGTATCGGCGGACAAAAAAGAAAATGAATTTTCATTTATAAAGAAAGACAGGCCATTATATTAAGTGCAAAATCAGCTATCAAAATTGATGATGATTTCATTATTGTTGATTCACAGCTTCTCTTCCAGCGCTTTCTTACTGCATCAAATGGCATATATGAAGATCAGTCCGAAATATTCACATATGAACTCTGTAGTCATCCAAGCTCAATGTTTGATCCAAATGGTCTCATGCGAACAGCACACAAGTCTAGTCTTGCAATGCTATTAAGGGAAAGGGCGATTGATGCGCATTTGAAATGAACGAAAACGACAAAACTCAGTATGTTATTGATGGCAGCTCTCTTCTCCAACGTATTAACTGGCAAAGCAGACTTTCTTTCGGTGAAATTTGTCAAAGGTACATTGACAGCGTAGAACGGAAATAAAATAATGCTACAGTTGTATTTGATGGATATGATTCGGGTCCAGATACTAAAGATGCCACTCACCAGCGGCGTACCATAGGAATCATAGGCACAAAAGATTCATTCACATTAGAACTCCTTTCAAATCTAAAAAAGAAGTATTTCTATCAAATATTGAAAACAAGCAAAACTTCATTAATCTCTTGAGTGCAAAGATGCTAGAAAAGGGAATCGCAATCAACACGCAGATGCCTATGCTGATGTATTGATTGCCCTTACTGCAATCGAATAATCAAAAACAAAACCAACGGTTTTGCTAGAAGAGGACACTGATCTTCTGGTACTCCTCCTTCATCACATGGACGTTACATCAAATTCGCTGATATTCAAATCCGGCAATGTGTCAAAAGTAAACACATATATTAAAATATGGGATATTTTGAATACCAAATTGCTTCTTGGTGAGGAACTATTTACATTGTTACCTTTAATTCATGCTATCACTGGTTGGGATGTCAGTAAGGCAGCGACCCTAAAGAAATTCGGAGAACGTGACTTTGTTAAGACTCAGGCACTGTTACTATGCAATGCAAAGGATGATATAATTTCTGATGGTGAAAACATTATTTCCTCTTTATATAATGGTGCTCCATATGAAGGACTAAATGTTCTTCGCTACAGAAGGTTTGCTGCCAAAGTATTGACAACCAAAACATGCGTTCAAATTCATACTTTGCGGCCAACATCAAATGCGGCTTCATTTCATGGCTAAAGGGCTTATCTTCAAATGAAAATGTGGATGAACAAGGACAATCTAAATCCGTGTGAATGGGGTTGGAAAGTCGCTAATGGAAATCTT
>CM034351.1:38678497-38776023 GCA_019925275.1 Mytilus edulis
CAGTGATGTTACATTATAACTTAAGTTTGCAGTTTTCTTTGTTGTGACTTGTGTACTATTGTTTGTCTCTTCAGCTTTTTTCTTTTTTATCCATTGCGTTGTCAGTTTATTTCAGTCTATAAGTTTCACTGTCCCTCTGTTATCTTTCGCCCCTCCTTTACTTCCAACAGAATATTTTGCTTTAAATAGTTTGTCTCAAAAATGGTCTTGTTTGTGTTTTAGAAAACTGATATTAAATGCCCAATATACTTGACCGGACTGTACCTGTTTTGCCTAGCTGTAGGTCAACTACAGATACAGAAAGAACGCTCTCCTACGAGTTGAGGATCCTAACATGGGTCTACTAAATATCGTAACGATAATCATATGATATATATGTTAAATCACAGAAGTTGTACTCACTTGAAAAGAACAGGGCGGTTGCAAATTGTGCAGCACACTATTAAGTACTCTCCGTTTAATTTTGTCTAAGTTAATGTAACACCAATAATTTGGGCTTGGCGAGAAAGTACATAACAAACCTAGAACACATTGAAAGGGTCCTGTTTGATTAGTGCAATTGTTGTGTACTATCAGACTGTAGATACTACAGATACGGTATGATTTAAAATATGTATTATAAATAATAAACTAAATATAGATTGATATATGTACTACTGAACTTTATGTCATATTGGTATACGTATATTTCTGTGAAAATTGTACAAGACAAACCTGTTCCTTTTGTGTTGAAGCTTCTGGCGGTGTGTTTGTTATGTGGATTTCCGTATTTCCCTGATTTTCCCGGATTTTATAATATTGTTCCGACAAAATCAGTAAATAAAGGCAACAGTAGTATATCGCTGTTCAAAATGAGGGAAACCTATCAAATATAAGAGGAGAACTACGACACAACAGAAACACAACATTGAAATGTAACACACTCAGGAACGAACTATAATATAACAATGGCCATTTTCTTGACTTTGTAAAGGACATTTTAATAAAATAAATGGTGATTTTGTGACTAGCCAATCCTCAAGCTTGTATGACAATGTTAAATGAACCATTAAAATGACAACATTACATGTCAGGACTACAATACAAATAAAAAGAAGAACATATAGGGTAGAGAAACAAACAAATAATAGCTATCAAAAGGTACCAGGTTTATAATGTAATACGCTAGACGCATTTTTCGTCTACACAAGACTAATCAGTGACGCTCAAAAAAGTTCGAAAGCCATAACAAGTACTAAGATGAAGAGCATTGAGGACCAAAAGTTCCAAAAGGTTGTGTTTAATACGGCTTAGATTATCTGCCTGGGATAAGAACATCCTTGGTATTTCGAATAATTCAGAGTTTTGCAAACAGTAAATTTATAAAAATGACCATATAAAAGATAAACATGATAACATCGAAGTGGTGACAAATACATTAAACAACTTAAAAACAAGGACATAAAACATCACATCCGAGTTAGCCGAAGAGATCATCGCATGAAGTGACGTCATTTTTGTATTTATAAAAATTTCCAAAAAAATAGGATAGAATTTAGGATAAAATTCAAGATTAGGTTTGTAATACTGATATAACATTTATCATAAACAATTAAGAATTACAATACTTAAAAATACAAAATTAAAGTAATTAGATATTTAATTGTATTATCTAGCTATGTCGGTGTTTCATTGTGGTTTTTTTTTCTAAATCAAGCTGTAAACCAGAGACATCAACTTATACTGGTACGACAGATCGATAACTTGATAAGTGTTGTATATGGACATGGCTAATTTAGAAAATGGTGTTTTACCTTTTATCTTTTGTTTAGTGCATTTTTTTATGTATAGGAGTTTGGAAAATCCAAACGTCTTTATTGATAGGTAGTTCATCAATACATTTGACCGTCGATTTTCCTGTATTAATGGTTTTAAACTATTCATTTTTAAGGCCCTGTACAGCTTGCGATTCGTTGTGAGTCAGGGCTTCGGGTTGAAGACCGTACTTTGACTGACACTTGTTTACTGTTACAAATCTTGAGTTGTCTTATTGGCAATCATACCACATCTTCTTATATCTATATGCAAACATAATGGTATGTTGACCTGAATACGATTAATTTAATTGCTTCGGTTGCATTCAATTTGTATGAATGCATCTAGGAATGGTAATATAAGACAATGAGCCACGCCTTTCTTATTAATCAACAGAACGATTGGCAAACAGAGTTTTTAAAATCTCAGTTCAAAAGATAAACGACTTGTATATGATTTATGAGTTTAATGAGTTTTATTGAAATAACAATTAATGACTAACTAAACCAGCTTCATTAAGAGTTGAGATAGTATACAAAAACAAGGACATACATTAAAATCTTTTCAGCTTTTAAGGCGAAGTGTACGTAATTGCACGCCTCTAGCGGAATACGGGATTAAACACGTTCGTCGTTAGTTACGCAAGTTATCTCCCTTACTCCAAGAAAATACACACTAAAGAGAAACTACTTTCTGCAGTCTATAATGAATCCAACAAGCACGCCTGTGCTGTCTTAAACCTCATAGAAATTATCTCAATAACTCAAATTAGAAATCATAGCATTCTGTACGTTGTTCTGTGTGCAGCCTGACTTAACACACTGTTGTTTTTTTGTTGTTTTTGTTTTTGTTTAGACGCGTAGGAGAAGGCATTTCGTGTTTATGAAATCAACAGAAAGAAAAAACGCCTCACAACAACATTATAAACAAATAAACAAATAAACATGTAACAATTTTTCTTCTATTGATATCAAATTAATTAAAATGAAACCTGAATTGACCCAACAATATCGTTTTAAAAAGCCGTAGTCTTGAATAAAAAACACAGTACTCAACATAAAGTTTTATAATAGGTTACAAATAATTAATGAAAGACGTGTGAATTTAATTGCTTTATTAAAAAGACGTTGAAATGTTCGTATTTTGTGCAATTGAAAATTTAAGGACATGATTTATATTCATATAAGATATCAGACTATACCAAGAGAATAATTTGATCACTAGTGCAACACTTACAAGTCGGAAGAACAAAGACGGAAAACAAACAAAAAATAAACAAATTAGGCCCCAAAAATTACTCAGTAACTTAAAGTTGTCTAATTCTAACATTTATCGTAAAATAAGTAATAATTGTGTCATTCAACTCCCAGTTTTCAACTTTTTCTACATGTGCAGAAAATAAGTGTCTTCTATTCCGTCTGCAATTTATGGGAAAACTAAATCTAAATTTAGAACCATATTGAAATTGAAAGTACACATGTAAAATAAAATATAACATGTCATTTCTTCTTTCACAAATTCCAATTTCAAAGAGATTTATAGCGAAATCTGTTTTCTTTTATTGTGGGCTGTGTGCATCATTCAAAATTAAAGAATGTAAGTATCAAGTCTCAATTCAAGATTATAAATGAAAAGAATACAGAATTATGGGGGGGGGGGGGGGGATAGGACCTTTATCGGAACTCCGGGATCGGCTGATTTTAAGCTCTGGATTTCGGGATTGACCCTTTCGGGATCCAGGAATTCTATTTCCGAATTTCGGGTAGTCGGGATTTCATTTTTTTTAAATCGGATCCTCGGGATTTCGGGATCTGGATCCCCCCCCCCCCCCATATTGATTGGATAAAATGAATGGATTGCCGCCCCTAATTCAAACTGAAGTCCTATAAACTGACTGGTATTCGAGTTTATTAAAAGAAATAATTGGTATCTCTGACTCATATTGATTCAATACCGTAATGCCGAAAAACAATCATTTGTTTCCGCGAATTTCGAACAGCTAGAAATATATTCCCCAGTTTCAATTTGAGTAACTTGAATAATTCAAGTCCTTTCCATGTCCGATTTTCTCCCACACGAGAAATGTAGCATTCGTACATCAGCTGAATAATACGACTGAATTATTCGGGTTACAATTTGTGTAAATCCCAAATGCACATAAAAGTAAAGGTCCAGCCTGACTTTCGGAAAAGGACTTTTGTAGATTTCAGATTGATTTCAAGAAATAAAAATCATACAAAAATGTTTCACGCAAATATTCGTCTTCAGACGTGTAAAGTTATACATGTTATACAACGGTTACTAGCCGGTCTGGATTGTAATAAAAAGAAGCGCATGCAATGCATAAAATATATAATGTCGTGGCTCAGGGATGTGTTGAATTATAGAGATGCGTATGCGGCACATAGATAAGATTAATTTACCCAAATGTACTAAGAATTACCACACAACTTAAAATTTACTTTAATATTGATTTGTTATCCTGTGCCAGACAGATGGCTGATATTCTGAGAAGAGACCTTGATGAAATGAAGATTTATGGGAACAGAGATTTTGAAAACACGTCGCAGTGTTTAGATTTTAACAAAAATAAGGCAACAAGGTCGAAAATAGTTCTAGTTCATAATGAAGAAAATGTCAACCGTTTTCTAGCTTCGCGATCTCCACACGCACCCGAATATAATAGACAAAAACAATACAATAGTACGCAAAACGTAAGATAAAGAACTAAAGACCGAGCAACACGAACTCTCAACAAAACGGTACATATTTCATACAAGTATAGAACTATATGAACCGTCGTAACTGTTGCGTCGACGTCAATAACGTTGTCGTTGTTTTTTTGTTTTTTTACACGCAAGATTCAACTTTAACAGAGTATAGCTTGAAAAGAAGAACGGTTGCTAAGGACTTTCTTTGCACCAATCAATTCCTCAGACATTTTAGAATCGTCTTATAATTTAAAAAAAAAATCGATTGTCAAATATAAAAGAAAATCTTGGAAATGTAACAATTCCTGCCGAATTTCACGATTTTCTCTATATATCCTTTGTAATTTTGGTGTATGATGCTGTTAACTTCAACAGCTCGTGTCTCAAAAACGAAAACGGTTACCCCCTTTTTTTATTTTATTTTCCGATTTATTTTTACAAGCAGAATCTAAATGTATTTTTTTTTTTAAATCCATTGTGTAGTTTAATTACGTACACTTCGCCTTAACTGGCTTACAATGCATACAATGATTAGCATGTTCAAAGAACAATTAGATTGCACCTTTTGAAATATGTGTGATATCATAATATTTTATTGAAAAATAAAGAATCGTGTTAAGTAATGCCTTATATATAGATAACTACGCATTACTTTATTTTCCATTACATTCAGTTGGTTCAAATAATTGTTCAGTAACACCAAGTTGACCTGTCGAGGTTTCTTTGTTATAACCTGCGTGGTTTGAAGGAAAAGACGTGCACAACCGATCATTGTTTGCTGATTTGCATCAGTTTTATTTTCATTTAATATTATTTTGTAGTAGTCTATTGTTAATCTAACCTGCAATTCTTCAACAAAAGTAGCCAGATCTACATCATGTGCAGGAACTATCATAGTGTTATTGATAGGTGTTATATTAAGAGATTACATACTTGTTGTTATTCAACATGTCCAAGTAACGAATTATTCGATCACACTTTATTCCATGCTCGAACTAATTGTTTACTTTTTATCTAGTTTTACTGATGGGTTCTAGAACAGATACACAGAACTATATATTCCTAACTTAACACATTTTTTATATTCCATATTTATATTTATATAACAGTACATCGTGATATCAGTTGCACTGTTTGTTCGTCTTCATACCTGATTTTGTGTTTTCGTAATAGATTTAATTTTAAATATCAGACTTATTCATGAGCAACGTTAATTCAGGCTACATACAAATAGTATTTCTGTCACTCTTTAAAATAAAAGTTTTCAAATTGTATTCCAGTTCCGAATGAAACCTGATAAAGCTTGCCGAATCATCATTGCTTGTGGTATTTTGCAAAATATTGCCATCTTGAGGAATGAACCTTAAGTTGCAGAAGAACAATTGATTGACAATCAACCACAAATGCCACCCCATAATGGTCCACAGGACGGAAAAGGCATACCGGACCATTTTGCTACCACTGTTTTGCCTTATAAATTGCATGCTTTTATTTTTCCATATTTTCATACATAGTCTTTCATTTACAAAAATGAGGAAATTTGAAAACATTTTTTTTTTTGGGGGGGGGGGTTAACAGCAGGACATAACTTATCAATAAGAGCAGGTGTCTTCTTCCTTATTTTCAGCAGAAACAGTTTTACGGAGGAAACGTGAATTCCATATTTCTTAATTTGCATTCGGGCAAAGCAAAGCAAATTTAGTAGCACGTGTTTATTTGTAAAGTCATTACATTAGATATGCTGCATGTAGAGACTATCGAAAAATGTTCGAAGGTTACTAAATAAGTATTCAATTTTCTAAAAGCTTGTTTTCAGACGTTAGTGAAAAGACAAGCATATCTGTAGCATTGCATTGGTACCTTCAATTTGACAGAGACAGCTATCATATTTGAAAACAAAATACCGAAGTATTGCCATTCTCATTACGGATTGCGGGTTTCGTCACGTATAAGATAATTATAAAAGCCACTAATGTTTCTTTTTTAGTATTCATATAAGGATTTCTGATCATGATATTTTATTAATGAATGATTGACCACTTTTTATAATTGAACTTATAATTGGATTCTAAATTGGCTATTTGTTGATAGTTAATTATACACATTACATGTGACGGTTTCCCATGTGCTTCAATTTCAAAATGTCTTAATTAATTAGAAATAGGTTCGTTTTGTATTTTTAAGAAATACGATTTAAAAAACGATTCACAAGCAAGATGCTGTTTTAAAAAGAAAGTGGAAAATATTGAAGAATATGTTTTTGCCTGTTTTTGTATTAACGTTATTGGGGTAATAATTTCCGAAAAAAATCAATTATATGGAGAGCAATACACTGTTATAAAAGACAAAGAAATCATATTATCCAAGTATTCATCTGATGTTATTTCAGAATCACTTGCAACCTGCGCGTTGATGTGTACATTACAGGCGACATGTTGTGGTTGTAGTTTTTATGTTGATACTTTAACGTGTCGTCTAGAAAAATCGGACAACTGTTGTCTCGGAACGAATACAGCTATTGGTTGGAGTAATGTAAGAAGACACAAGAACTGTAAGTTCAAATTATAACGCATGTTCTATATTCAAAAACATAAATATACCGTAATAACATTATATAATACTATTGGAATATGTACAGCGTTTATTTCAAAATGTACATTTTCTTATTTGGTTTTGTAGTCAACGTATTAAAAATACTATTTTTGTTCTGTTCTTGAAAGGAATAACATGAAAATTTTTGGTTCACACTGAATAATCATCGTATCTAGGTAATAAAAGTTTGCACCATATGTTTTATGTAATTTCAAATAAATAGAAAAAATATATATATTATATTTGTAAGGGGTTAACCTTCAACTAAACGATCATGACTTCACGATAACTTGATAAAGCAATAAAACGTATATCAGCTGATAAACAAGAATTTTCAGCCAATCAGAAAAAAGTTATTAATTTGACATCATCCCTATGTCCATTTTAAGGGAGATATCAACAGTTTGCTAATCGTTATGGAATATCCGTTTCACAGATAATAGGGAATATATTCTAACTGTCCACACCAATTTCCTCGTCCCTTTCCCCTTTTGATTATACTCATTAACGGGTGCACTAATATGAACAACAAGACTGGTGCCAAATATGGAGAAGGATCTGCTAAACCTTTTGGAGCACATAAAATCGCCCATATTTTGTTTATGGGGTTTATGTTGATCTCTCTTTAGTGTCTGATGTTGCGTTTTCTTTACTATTTTTTGTCTTTTTGTTTTAAAATGTTTTATCATGATGCTGTCATTTTCTTTTCGACTTATGAGTTTGAATTCAGTTTTGAATCTTTTGCCTGTCTTTGTACATCGTATGCTAAATCATTTTAAACAAAAATGAAACCAAATGATTATTATGTGCATTTGAAATAATAATTTTTTTTTAAACCAGGATTTTCACTATGGTTACATTGTTTATTATCTCGATAATTTTCTAAAATAAATTCAGAAAAAGCCTTTCTTTAGTAAAACATCTGTTTTTCAGAATACGAGTACAGATATAAAAATGTATCAGCATGATAAATACTTTGCTGTAAATTTTGTGTACAATTGTTTATCTCTGTAAACCTAACATCACAATTCTTCTTTTAAGTTTAGTTATAGCTGTAGAAAATTAAGAAAAGGTTCAATTATGTATACAATATATATCCTACCTATCCAGTAACAAGAAATAATAATAGCATCTCTTTCTTGTATGTTCTAGACACATCAAAATACACTGATTGTGTTCACTATGGTGTGTCCATGTATGCACTTATCGAATTGGCTGCAACCTGGAACGAAGCCGTGGTAATTGTTTCACTTATATTTAATAAATACAAAAATAAGCCATAATTTATTTTGTGTTTAAGAAATGCTTTCTATAGATTTTAAACTAACTGGTTCATTTTTCAGTTCTTCATAACTTTACAATATCAATTTGCGATGCATCGTCATTTCAAAACACAAATTACCAAATCAGATGTTAACATACAATTTATAAAAGTAAATATGCACTGTCTCGAAAAATGGGATAAAGAATCTTGCTTCGCAACTCACTAGTAATTCACAACTATATAAACATTGTTCCATTGATAGAATATCAGTGTCGTTTACAAGTCATCATATGGTAATTTTTGTGAACCCAAATGCGTAAACTGTATATGAACAATGGCATAAATGTCCCTTAATGTAATCTAAATGTGTATATGAAAAATGCCTAATGTCATAACAAACTAATCGAAGATACCTGGATTTTTATTTTTCAATTGCGCTAATTAAGAGTAACTGTACATGCCATGGTGGACATTTGGCTGAAATTGAAACGTTAGGAGAAAGCGATTTCATCACAAATCAGTTATCCATCAGACAAAATAGAGGTATTGTTTTATATATATATATATTTTATTGTAAGCCTGCTGTTATGAAAATATCAAAATACTTGGCAGATTATCTTCCCTTAAATTGCTTTATGGTGGCAAATACTGACAGTGATACTGTGATAGCTAATTTAGACCTTTGTTGTGCCTAACTCCTGTCTAGTTATAATAGGTGTGTTCTATACAGTAATTCATATAAGTACATATATATATGTAGATGTGTAAATCTTTTGTTATATTCCTTCACAGTACCACTGCTATTTGACAATCACTTCATTCGTAATACGGCCTTGGTTGGCTGTAAAATGTGATATGGATACAACTATATGACTAATTATCGTCTGAACTTGTAGATTTAGTTCACAGATGTATTATATACTGCAAACCAACTTATTCATTTTCGAGTACAAAAATAACATGAATATTAAACGTCCCGTAATGTTAAAAAAGGGGGACAAAAGATACCAAAGGGACAGTCAAACTCATAAATCTAAAACAAACTGACAACGCCATGTTTAAAAATAAAAAAGACAAACAAAAAAATACACTCATGACACAACATAGAAAAATAAAGAATAAACAACACTAACCCCCCCCCCCCCCCCCCCGAAAATTAAATAGCCTCGAAGTGGTGTAGGAAGAGTAAAAAGCGAAATAAAGTAGATGAAAGATATTTATACATAGATATAGCATGCTTAGGGTTGGAAGTTACTGCATGTTAAAATGCATTGTACTGTTCCTTTTCGAGTATTGTCGCTCAAATACAATGTTACAGTGAAACCTGTCCAAACCGAACACCCACGGGACTTTGCGTTTTGTTCGGTTTTCACAGGTGTTCGGATTGTAGAGGTAAACGGAAGTCGACACCAAAATAATTTTGGCATTTACTGACAAGGGATAATAGGTGACACAACAGACGACAGTTTATTTTTGTGTTGATTTAGATGTAAATGTAAAAACAAAAGAGGATGAAGATAGACGTTTTGCTACATTTGTGTTTATAAATCAAACGCGCCACTCCGTCAATCATGCTCGTCGTTGGGAGATGTCCGACGTGGAGCGATTTTGCTTTTTATAATTATTTTCTCATCCGTTAATTCACTGACCAATTCAGATTCACAGTCACTGTCAAATGACGATTCCGTAGTTGAATCGGGAACGTCATTGTTCACACGAGTTCTCGGACTAAACTGGTTACCCGCTGATTGATACTTCGGCACACAATAACAGTGAAACAACAGCAGGGGTCCAGTTTATTCTCGGACTTTATTGTGGTAAATAGCTAACGGAAGTCTTCGGGAGCATTCGAATTAAATATATAGGGCCTCTTACGGGAATCCAGCAATCGAAATCCATTGACCTTGTTGTGTTGCACGACTTCTTAATCCGGTCAAAGGCTTTAAAACTATTATTTAATAAAACAGTTTAGCTACAGAAAGGCAGTTTCGATTTTTTGGCCGTAATTATTTGAGTAAGGTGCATTTAATTGATCTGAGGGAAAGTTCCTTTCTTGTCATTATCGGCGATGGGGGTAGCTGACAAGTTTAAAGTTTCTTTACAAAATAAATCACTTTATACATGGACACAGACATGCTAATTAGTTTTGTAATAACAACTCACAAGTTCATTAAACATCAAATACCTTCGGGGATACTCTGCCATCCTGTGTTTGTTTAATTAAATCATGCAAATAATTAATAATATTTTATTGTTTTGATTGGTATTGATCGATTTTGACAGGTAATTTTTAGATACAAATTTACTAACGAGCCTTCAAAAAGCGTTCGGAATTCGGTGTTGACAGGGTTCGGTTTTTTTCAGGTTAGATTAACGTTAATTGATAGGGAAATTTTGTGGGACTTTGAAAATTGTTCGGTTTAAACTGAAATTCGGTTTTATCAGGGTTTGGTTTACCCAGGTTTCACTGTACCTTGATGCAAGAAAACAATATTAAATCTATTAAAAAAAATGTTCCAAAATCAAAAGCGAATTTGAAGCATATAATAGTCAAGATTACAACCAATTATAAAACGCATGTATTTTATAAGCATGGCATTTATTTTCAGGAATTGGATACTGGCTTGGAGGTTACAATTTTAATGGAGATAGCGATCTTGAATGGATCACCAAACCTACTGATTGTATGCCGTTTACCAACTGGTATCCTGAAGAACCAAACTTGCAGTTGGATGAACATTGCTTAATTGCATTTAGATGGGGTGACTTTAAATGGCATGATTTGAATTGTACACTATCAGCACCATATGTATGCGAGTTTTAATTTTGTTTTTAATGACTAAACTTAGCTACAGTGTTACATAGTGACGAGTGTACTGTTTCTTATAATATAGTTATTCAAAATTATCAAACCGATTTAAATGACGAATTTCATAAATAACTAAATTACGATAACGACCAAACAAATCATCGAAATATAAGTATGCACTATTTGGCAACTCTCATTTAAAGTTTAGATTTTAATTGAAGCCCTTTCACAGAAGCATGACATTCAAAACATTTTGTTGTTCTTAAAAAACATCAACTGTTCAACTTTTGATCATGTAAATCATAAAGATACATGAAGGTTATCAATATAATATGCCTTTGTGCTAAGATAAAACAGATGTATCACTTCAGTAAATAAATATTGTTATGCGTTTACTTTTCTGCATTAGCTAGAGGTATAGGGGAGGGTTAAGATCTCACAAACATGTTTAACCCCGCCGCTGTTTTGCGCCTGTCCCAATTCAGGAGCCTCTTGCCTTTGTAAGTCTTGTATAATTTTAACTTTTAGTTTCTTGTGTACAATTTGGAGTTTAGTATGGTGTTCATTATCATTGAACTAGTATATATTTGTTTAGGGGCCAGCTGAAAAACGCCTCCGGGTGCGATAATTTATCGTTGCATTGAAGTCCTGTAGGTGACCTTTTGCTGTTGTTTGCTCTATGGTCGGGATGTTGTCTCTTTTGCACATTTCCCATTTCCATTCTCAATTAAAAAAAAAAAAGAGGACAAAACATGAAAATATGTCACACAGTCAAAATTATGTGGAAACGGGGATAGCACATGTACCATCGAATACAAATTTTATATAAGATTACATGTACCTTTTTTTTGTTTTTTAATGCTGTAAACGTGTAAAAACAGTTTAAATCAATTCTGAACTTTGTTTTTATTTACCAATTGTCATTTACGTAAATTATCTTTTTTTTAATTTAAAACCATTGAACTAAATACCAAAATCAACGGCAAACAAAATGAGGGAAAAAGTGACAAAATTTAGCGATTGAAAAACAACTGCCAGATGCCGGAATGCCATATTCACAAACAAAAATAACGAATCAAATATGGGTTTCCGTTTTTATATAGATTAGACCGTTGGTTTTTCCGTTAAATGGTTTTACATTTAGTGATATTTGGTGCCCTTATAGCTTGCGGTTCGGTGTAAACCAAGGCTCCGTGTTTAATGTCATGCCTTTTCATACAATGGTTTACTTTTATATATTGTTATTTGGATGGAGAGTTGTCTCATTGACACTCATGCCACATCTTCTTATATTTATTAACAACTAGCTTAAGCTCCTATGTTTATGACCGTTGTGTATAGTTGTGTTATACTGTAACCATTTAGCGAGCAACCCAAACATTGGTACTAATATAAGTAAATGTGACATTAATTGGGATCAAGCAGCAAATACTTAGTATACACATCACTGATATACAACACAAATGCTTTACAAATTTAATTTATGTTAGAACGTAACCTATCAAAAAGTAAGATCACAAAAATACTGAATTTAGAGAAAAATTAATTCGGAAAGTCCATAATCACATGGCAAAATCAAATAACAAAACGCATCAAAAACGAATGGACAAGAACTGTCATCAATAGGTACTTCACCAATTAATTTCACTGATAGGCGTTATGACAATTTGAACATATTTTTAAACCCTTACGGAACATTTAGTTCATAATGTTCAACTATTGACAAGTTTAAAATATTGAAGAACCAAAAACATTTAAATGATTATATGTAGCTCACGATAGAAAACTTGTACTAAATTTTTAAATAATTTTGTATTAACAATCTACGCAAATTATGTAACACATTTTTATTTTGTCAATCATTGAATCATATTACTTCGACTTTTCAGATGTCTACTCCGCAAACAGTTTCCCTAATTCATGCGAATCGTGTTTGTGAAATATAACAAAAAACGGTATCGACTATGGTAAAAGTAAAATAGCGAAAATAGAAAACACCGCAGAAGATATAAAACATCAAATTGCAGAATTAAACGCTCAAATACATCAAAATTAAAAATTCATGAAGAAAGAAAAAGACAACATTACGAACCAGCTTGTTAAAATTGTCCAAATAGTTAAGCAATTTTAACTGATATGTTATGGTTTGTCTTTCTATGTTGTGAGGTACATTATATTTTTTGAGATAAAGGTGACGGTTTGGTTTCAACTCAAAATCCCAGTTGACTTGTCATCCATGGAGTTTTTCTCAACCGTTGAGAACATAACAAATGCTAAATGAGTCCGTTTAAAAAAAAAGATGTGGTGTGATTGCCAATGAGAAAACTCTCCATGAGAGACCATGTGCCACAGATATTAACAACTATAGGTCACCGTACGGCCTTCAACAATGAGCACAGCCCATACTGCATAGTCGGCTATAAAGGAGAAAAAGTCTAGGAGTCCATTACTGATATTACATATATATATATATATATATATATATATATATATATATATATATATATATATATATATATATATATGATTAATGTATCACGTATACGTCTGATGCTTAATTGTTGGCTCTGCTTGAAGGCAAAATATTTAGCTCTTTACTGACTAGTATTTAACAACTGAAACTAGATAAGTTATGAAAATCAAGGAATCTATACATGCTATAACAGCAAATTTGAACGGAACCAAAACGCAAATTAGTAAAATAATTAGTATACAACTTGCATTTCAGCATTTTACTATTGGTAATTATTAATGATGTAATGCGTAAATAAGTTATCCTACACAGTGGAACAAATGGGAAGCCAAAAAAGTACGTTAATGTCTGGATTAATCTTCTGCAAAAACAATGTAATTTTGTTTATTTTATCTGGTTAAATCTTCTGACATCAGACTCGGACTTCTTTAGAACTGAATTTTAAATGTGCGTATTGTGATGCGTTTACTTTTCTACATTGGCTAGAGGTATAGGGGGAGGGTTGAGATCTCATAAACATGTTTAACCCCGCCGCATTTTTGCGCCTGTCCCAAGTCAGGAGCCTCTGGCCTTTGTTAGTCTTGTATTATTTTAATTTTAGTTTCTTGTGTACAATTTTGAAATTAGTATGGCGTTCTTTATCACTGAACTAGTATATATTTGTTTAGGGGCCAGCTGAAGGACGCCTTCGGATGCGGGAGTTTCTCGCTACATTGAAGACCTGTTGGTGACCTTCTGCTGCTGTTTTTTCTATGATCGGGTTGCTATCTTTTTGACACATTCCCCATTTCCATTTTCAATTTTCTTTCAATAAACTGACTTAAATAAAATTTAAGCAAGTTAAACTGTAAGCTTGCCGCCGTTGATACCCCCGCCGAAATATTTCGGTTCACAGGAAGTTGTTGAGAAATGAATCTGAAAACGCACCACACGGTACAACTTACTTGCATAAACCCTGTAACCAAATTGATAGATACGAAAAAGATAGATACGAAAAAAATTTACTTAAATAAATGTTTAATTTACATGTAATGTATGACGTATTTAAAATCATCTTTGTATAAAGAAACGTTTGAAATGGTTGATCTTTTTGTAAAGCATGCTATTTTGACTGTTATGGATTCAGACTCATTAAGGATGCATTTCTTTCTAACACAAACGATGCAAACGGCTAAGCTCGCACATGTTTTAATCATTTCTTTCAAACATACGTTTGCAAAGTTTACATAAACTTTGACAAACTATGCAAACGCTAAAAATGCGTCTGCAATTTGTCGTTTGTTAGTACAAACGCTGCATTTGTTTCTAACTTCCACCTGATTAAACGAAGTATTTGTTTCTACGTTTGTAAAAAAGTCTGATTACCAACAACATGTGCATGAATTATTGAATATTCAAACAGGGTCATTGAAAGATTTATCAAACGATGTATTTGTTTCTACTCGTGTAGCGTTTAGAAAACAGTAACACACGCGACACAACGTTTACAAAATTCTTGTTAGAAAGAAATGCGGTTTAAGAAAAGTCTTATTAGAATCACAAGAAGTTCTGATAGGTCGTAAAATAAACTTCCCATCCCTTTATTCTTTTCACATGTCAATTTAAAAAAAAAATTCGCAACGATGTCATAATTGAAAGCACGAGGAAGGCTGACCAAAATGTTCAACTTGCGGCTAGTGATTGACAGGTATGATTATATCTTGGGGCTCTTGAGGGGAGCGTGGTGTCGGACGGAAAAAAGATTTCCAGTATTCATATATATATATATATATAAATGTCGATCTGATATGGAAAATTGTGAGTTTTTTTAATAGCACAAAGAAAAAGACGTCAGAAGAGTTAGAAGAGTAACAATGTGTAACTATAAACGAATTACTCGTTTATAATCTACGAGACTGATCAGATCGAAGTTTGATAAAAAAAAAAAAAAACAAAAAAACATTCAATATCAAACCTTCTTGGTCGGAATAAACATGTTCAATGTATACCTGCAAATATGTCTTAATACATTATATTGTGTATTTAAATTATCTCCATTGAATACAATACAATTTATTACATGTATCTATGATATCCTCCATAAATAAATATCTGTACAGGTAAAGTTAAATTCGGATCAACAGATTGATTTACGACCTTCCACTTGTCCATGTTGTATTGCAAAAATATCACAGCAGGTGTTACTCACACTAGACAAGTGTCAAATCAGTATGACATTATGTCGGACTACGGCATCTGCAGTAATTAAGACTCTGTTTTTACTGTTTTTACAGGAACTGATTTATCTTAACATGACAATAAAGAAGAATTTTGTAAGGTGAACATATTTGTAGTATTGCAAAGTTACCACGTGCATTTTCCTGTTCATTGGTCACATTTAAATAGATTATTCTTATTGAACTAAATTCGATATTTAAATTGTAAGTAACTTTAATATCAAAACCACCGCTTTTTATTTCTCGACTGAAAAGGGTAATACGACGGTTATTTTTATCTGACTGTAAACAGTGTATGTAATCACAACGATCTATTAATAACCGTTGCTCACAGATAACGGATTATACAACGATCTATTAATAACCGTCGCTCACGCATCACTGGTTCTATCACTGACTCAATACACACCAGTTTAATCGGACAAACGGATAATTCCCTGAGACACGGAAAATCTCCGGAGAACCGCAAAATATTCTGTAAAACGGAAAATTTACGATGAACCTCTATTTATTATCCGTTCCGCGGAGATTTGCCAAAAATCGCGGTCATTTGCCAAATAGGTCTACCAGTGTTGAGGTTTCACACAAATAATAGCACAGCTGCAACTACCATACAACTATTTTAAATGTTCAGCAGTCAGTAAGCATTCTTTCCCACGCAATAGAACGTATGCTTAAAAAGGGTCTAACTGAAATACGGGTTTTATTTTAAAGAAAATCAGAATGTTACGAGATTAGTTTTTTCTTAAATTTCTGCGTTTTATGGATTTTAAACGTCTTGTTATAGATGCGTTTTTTTTTTTTTTTTGTGAACTAAAACTTTCACACCAAAAACGCAAACAGAATTAGGGTTAATGAAATCTGTAATTCAAAGAGATAGTCTTCTTTATTACTAAAAAACTAAAACCAAAAAACTATGTTTATTAAGGTAACATGTATCTTGACTACGATCTTATACAAAATAGTATACTGTATATATGACAATGTGTTAATATTTATTGGCTTGTTTGCGATTATGGATTTTAATGATAATTAATCAAACGCTTTTGTTTGGATTGGTTCGCCACAATCACAATCATAATGATTTAATTAAACATTTGCTATGCATTGATTAGAATGTAACTAAACCATATCATGCATATGTGTCGATACTATACATCAATTGTAATCGTTAATGAGCGGATAATTGCAACTAATTAAAATATAATTACTTTTGAAATATTTCTATTGATTGTAAGCATAACATCTAACATGACTCTGTATTACTTAAAATAGACTTCCGTGCTATTATTTTTGTCCATCTGATGAGTTAAGCCTTTTTCAACTGATTTTTATAGTTCGTTCTTATATTGTACTGTTATACCACTGTCCCAGATTAGAGGGAGGGTTTGGATCCCGCTAACATGTTTAACCCCACCACATTATTTATGGATGTGCCTGTCCCATGTCAGGAGCCTGTAATTCAGTGGTTTTCCTTTGTTCATGTGTTACATATTAGTTTTTCGTTAATTTTTTTATATAAATAAGGCCGTTAGTTTTCTCGTTTGAATTGTTTTACATTGTCATATTGGGGCCTTTTATTGCTGACTATGCGGTATGGGCTTTGCTCATTGTTGAAGGCCGTACGGTGACCTATAATTGTTAATGTATATGTCATATTGATCTTTTGTGGACAGTTGTCTCAATCATGTGGCAATCATACAACATCTTCTTTTTTATATTCCCTTAAAGTAACCATTAAATAAAACGAAATTTCGTTAAGTTTCGAAATATGATGATTACGGAAAGTGAGGGTTTAAGAATATATGCAGTGATGACAGTTGTAATGTTCTGTTCTTCTAGTTCTCATTTTTCGAAATTGACAGAAGTATTTTTTTCAGTCCATAGTAAAGAAAGTGTTTTGTCGACACAATTTACGAATGATGTATACGCAGATTCATTATCAATGTGCGCGTTCATGAATTTGACTTACCGAATTAGACTATTTACCGGATTTGTTATCACAACACGATATAAGCAACACGAGGGGTGCCACATGTGGATCAGGATCTGCTTACCCTTCCGGAGCACCCGAGATCACCCCTAGTTTTTGGTCGGGTTCGTGTTGTTTATTCTTTAGTTTTCTATGTTGTGTCATGTGTAATGTTGTTTGTCTGTTTGTCTTTTTCATTATTAGCCATGGCGTTGTCAGTTTATTTTCGATTTATGAGTTTGACTAACACTTTGGTATTTTTCGTCCCTATTTGATGTGTTCATTACAGGAACATTGTGTTGCTAGTTTTTCTGATGGAACTTCGATGTGTTGACTTGACAAATCGGAAAATTGCTGTGCGGTTACTATACTTGCTATTGGATCGAGAACTTTGAAAAGAAATAAGTATTGTAAGTTAATCAGAATACATTTTTTTTAAATGCACACATTTTGACATCATCAGATTTAGTAAGTCATTTATATCTACACAATAATTTATCTTATAGCATTTGAACACAAAAAATATGAATTTGACGTTTTCTCTATATATGTAGATCGACAGCAAGTATAAAAAATGATCTAAAATTTTGCAAACTCACAAATAATGACTAAGTAGACTAGTGTTCAATTTGGTCGTTTATTTCCGTTTACTGACAATCTTCAGCAACATTGTTTTTTTCAGGTTGCATGTTATACCCATGAGTATTAACCTAGATATTGGTTCCAAAGCACGTGACACGTGTTGTAAGAACGTACTCGTAGCCGTATTTGGCACAACGTTTGGGAATTTTGGATCCTCAATGCTCTTCAACTTTTTACTTGTTTGGCTTTAAAAGATTTTGATATGAGCGTCACTGGTTGGTATATGTTCTCTTTAAATTTACATCAATGCTATGATATCTTTGTTTTTTGTCCATGGATTTATGAGTTTTGAACAGTGGTATACTACTGTTGCCTTTAATTGCAATACTCATAGAAGAAGACCCTATATCAATACTGAACAAATAACGATCAAGAGCTGTGGACGTATTTCTAAACTATGTTGAAGTCCTACCTTTAATCACAAAGTGATTAAATATTCATCTAGAGTTGTCTCTCTTTATCTGTTGTTTTACTGTAATTCGCAAATACCAAAATTAACATTATACAGACTTTCTGTATATTATACTCATTTGTGTAGAGGTTCCATCCTCTGTTTTTCATTTATAACTTTTACAACTAATACAAAAACAATCCTTTGAATTAAAACATACATTTTATTACACCAACTTGTATTTACATTTTCATGACTAGAATATATATTTTTACTTTGTGGCAATACTTTGGCTACAGAGTATTTTATAATATTTTGTTGAGGCGCCAGGGTGACTACCGATTACCTATACACAATGGCTATCAGCTGACTATGTTGACATAGTGTCATAAAACCCCTGGTAGTTAAACACGGTTACACCACCACCTACCATGGGGAGTGACTGGGGAAAACACTCGTATTACCAATGCTCCAGTTATCAGTGCCCCACCTATTGGCAGGTGTAGGCCTCCCCTCTATAAGATGAGGTGGAGGAGGTCCCAGAGTTACCCATCTGTAGACCTCATCGTTACCACTAACCACATTTTCCAAACCTGCAAATTGTAGAACTTGTCAGGCCCAGAGCAAGGGCCGAGTGAAATAATCCCCCAATCACTACCAGTCACCCTGGACCTCCCCCATTCAAATTTGACTCTGCGCCTAAGGATAGTACTGTAGAAGATAATTAATTTCTTTTAAATGTCTTGTTTTCTTTTAAATTGTTAAAATTGTTAATTACTTAAAACTAGAATTAATTCTGGATGCTTAAATCACAATAGTCCATATGTTAATAACGTGCTTAATGACGGAAATGTCCAAATCATAGAAACGCAAGTTTATTTCAAATAGTCCTGTATAGGTCCAATACTATGAAGGTCCGGCTTGTATACTGGTAACCATACTATTGTAATCAAATACAGCAAACCAGTGCCTGAAAATATAAAACAAAAACAGCAGCAACTATTCTCATAGGGAGGGCGGGCAGGTTTGGATATTTTAACTTATTTGCGTAACACTTGCTTTCTTGTCGACAGCAAATTAACAAGTGCCCGATACGGGAATTCCAAAATTCTATTCTAGCTGATACGGGAATTCCAAAATTCTGATTCATGCTGCGGGCGCCGCTATGGCCATGCCAAATATGGCATTGAGCTACAGGCTGCAACGCCCACGCACCCACACGAATATTTGATTGAATTAACCAGATTATTGAAAATATAAAATTTTTATAATCTCAATTAATTGCAATACTCATAGAAGAAGACCCTATATCAATACTGAACGAATAAAATGAGATGAAGAACAACGATCAAGAGTTGTTGACGTATTTCTAAACTATGTTGAAGTCCTACCTTTAATCATAAAGTGATTAAAAATTCATCTAGAGTTGTCTCTCTTTATCTGTTGTTTTACCGTAATTCACAAATACCAAAATTAACATTATACAGACTTTCTGTATATTATACTCATTTGTGTAGAGGTTCCATCCTCTGTTTTTCATTTATAATTTTTACAACTTTACAATAATACAAAAACAATCCTTTGAATTAAACATACATTTTATTACACCAACTTGTATTTACATTTTCATGACTAGAATATACATTTTTACTTTGTGGCATTACTTTGGCTACAGAGTATTTTATAATATTTTGTTGAGGCGCCAGGCTGACTACCGATTACCTATACACAATGGCTATCAGCTGACCTATGTTGACATAGTGTCATAAAACCCCTGGTAGTTAAACACGGTTACACCACCACCTACCATGGGGAGTGACCGGGGAAAACACTCGTATTACCAATGCTCCAGTTATCAGTGCCCACTATTGGCAGGTGTAGGCCTCCCCTCTATAAGATGAGTGGAGGAGGTCCCAGAGTTACCATCTGTAGACCTCATCGTTACACTAACCACATTTTCCAAACCTGCAAATTGTAGAACTTGTCAGGCCCAGAGCAAGGGCCGAGTGAAATAATCCCCCAATCACTACCAGTCACCCTGGACCTCCCCATTCAAATTTGACTCTGCGCCTAAGGATAGTACTGTAGAAGATAATTAATTTCTTTTAAATGTCTTGTTTTCTTTTAAATTGTTAAAATTGTTAATTACTTAAAACTAGAATTAATTCTGGATGCTTAAATCACAATAGTCCATATGTTAATAACGTGCTTAATGACGGAAATGTCCAAATCATAGAAACGCAAGTTTATTTCAAATAGTCCTGTATAGGTCCAATACTATGAAGGTCCGGTTTGTTTACTGGTAACCATACTATTGTAATCAAATACAGCAAACCAGTGCCTGAAAATATAAAACAAAAACAGCAGCAACTATTCTCATAGGGAGGGCGGGCAGGTTTGGATATTTTAACTTATTTGCGTAACACTTGCTTTCTTGTCGACAGCAAATTAACAAGTGCCCGATACGGGAATTCCAAAATTCTATTCTAGCTGATACGGGAATTCCAAAATTCTGATTCATGCTGCGGGCGCCGCTATGGCCATGCCAAATATGGCATTGAGCTACAGGCTGCAACGCCCACGCACCCACACGAATATTTGATTGAATTAAACCAGATTATTGAAAATATAAAATTTTTATAATCTCAATTAATTGCAATACTCATAGAAGAAGACCCTATATCAATACTGAACGAATAACAATGAAATGAAGAACAACCATCAAGAGTTGTTGACGTATTTCTAAACTATGTTGAAGTCCTACCTTTAATCATAAAGTGATTAAAAATTCATCTAGAGTTGTCTCTCTTTATCTGTTGTTTTACCGTAATTCACAAATACCAAAATTAACATTATACAGACTTTCTGTATATTATACTCATTTGTGTAGAGGTTCCATCCTCTGTTTTTCATTTATAATTTTTACAACTTATACATGTTATACAAAAACAATCCTTTGAATTAAACATACATTTTATTACACCAACTTGTATTTACATTTTCATGACTAGAATATACATTTTTACTTTGTGGCATTACTTTGGCTACAGAGTATTTTATAATATTTTGTTGAGGCGCCAGGGTGACTACCGATTATCTATACACAATGGCTATCAGCTGACCTATGTTGACATAGTGTCATAAAACCCCTGGTAGTTAAACACGGTTACACCACCACCTACCATGGGGAGTGACCGGGGAAAACACTCGTATTACCAATGCTCCAGTTATTAGTGCTCAATCTGTTGGCAGGTGTAGGCCTCCCCTCTATAAGATGAGATGGAGGAGGTCCCAGAGTTACACATCTGTAGACCCCACCGTTAACACTAACCACATTTTCCAAACCTGCAAATTGTAGAACTTGTCAGGCCCAGAGCAAGGGCCGAGTGAAATAATCACCCAATCACTACCAGTCTCCCTGGACCGCCACATAAGAGCCCCAGTCACCTACCAAATCTGACTGGGGTTCTCACCTCCACAAAATTTTCATTATTGAATCATTGGAAAAGTTGATTTTGTTGTGCGTAGGAAAGACTCAACCCCCTCCCCCCCCCCCCCCCCCCCCCTTTGTATATTATTTAAGAAAACCTGATTTCCAGTTTGTGACAAATGAGTTCCATCTGTTCTGTATAAAGACACTTCACTTGCCCTAATGTTCTCATGTAATATAGCTTTCCCCCCGTTTTCTATTACAAAGTTTTTGACCACTGAATTCACTCTTTTTCTCTTCTGTTCGATTATTGCACCCGCATTCAAGGGGGCAAAATGCCAGTATCTGCGCTGTAGCATTGAAGACCATATTATAATAACATTTTAAAATAAAGTCTTGTAACGTAGGATAGAACATTTTACATTTTCCATTAAACCCTTCCCTGTCAATTCTAAATCTGTCAAATCATTAGCTCCACAGTGAATCATTATAAAATGAGGAGAAGGTAACATTTTTCTTTTTGCGTCCAGTAGGGAATCCAAATCTTTAATCTGTCAACCAGGTTGCCCAATCCAGTATGTTGTTACACCTTTTGACCCCAGTCCCAGGTTGTTCCTACCATATATCTTCGCCTCTACGTTGTCCCAATGAACAAGGGAACTTCCAACAATCCATAAAATCTTGGGACCTGTTAATTGGTTTTATCATCCTTTTTTTGTTATAGGGCCTTCATCATAGTCGAAGGCCTTACGGTTACCTGTTGTGGGTAATTTCTGTGTTATTAAATCTCTTCTGAGAGTTGTCTCGATTTCAACCATACAACATTAACGTATTTATAATATATATATATATATATATATAAAGTAAATATTAGTTTAATTAAATATTAGGTACGTCAATTATAATCCTGGTACCTTTGATAACTATTATCATAAGAATGTTTCCTCCTTTTTTCATATGCATACTACATTGAAATTACCTCTGTTCAACTGAAATGGATATCTTCGATAGTTAACTTAGGGGAGTACAAGGGGTAATTGAAGATTGTAACGGTCAAGTTTCTCAGGTCCTGTCAAACGCTTCTATATTTTGCTTGCACGCGTAATTTCGTTACAACAAACCATTAGAAACAATCTTGTTTCATAGATTTGGTTTGTACGTTAGGTCGTAAAAGTAGCAAAAAATCTACAAAATTTATATCAAATTCGTTTTTTATGACGATTTGTATACTTAGTTCGTTAATTTTTATACCACCCTTGTACATTTATTAATCCCATATGACTCATTATCTTGATTTTGATAATCTAATGACATTTGGCGTTTAAAGCCTAAACGCTATCAATAATTTGACTAACGGTCGTAAGCGATCGTAAATATGTTAACCTCAATTTTATTGTCTTTATTCAATAGGGCTAAAGTCTCATTGTAATAAGCCCTGTATACTTCTTTTAACTCATCCTAATAACATGTTAAACAAAGCTTTTCAAAGATATTGGGACATTAAAATACCACGCTAGACATATAATCATCAGTGACAATCAAATCAAATTAAAAGTTAAATGCCAAATCGAGTTCAAACTTCAAGAACATCGAAGAATATTTCTCTGACAGTTATTAACCTCCTGTATTTCTGGTCATCACTTAGTTTTTAATATAGTCATTCTCCTCCAAGGTTTCCAAATCAGCCAGATTACCTCCCAATTGTTTACAATTTTCCTAAAAGCATTTAAAACATATAGTCACAAAAGATTGCACTAAAAAATCAAATCACGTTAATCAGTATTATACCCCTCTTCTTAATAAACCCATGTTTTTCTTCAACCTCCTTTTATTTCCTTATTAATAAAGAGAGTATAAAGTTCACTTAATTCCTGTTTATTTTTTTTTTTTTTTTTTTGGTTGCTTCTTTGTTCATTAATCGCATAGGGATTACAAATACGTTAAAAAAAAACTTGAAATAGTTTCATGAGTTTAATTTAACAAGCAGTGTCTGTAACTAGAACTTACCTTACCCCAGCATGCCCATACAAAGAAATAAAACATTTCTCATTATTATTTATTCCACTAGCAAAATATTTTTTTTCAAATTTCAAACATTACTTATTTAAGATTACATTTTTCCTTAAACATGTTAAAGGAAAAAAACAGTAAAATCTACTTATATTTTCTATGTTATTCCCAAAAAGCTATTTATTACCTTTTTTTTATACTTTCCTTTTAATATTTCCCTACGATTCTATGTAAAAAATGAATAGTTTAGTATAACTTTTTACTCTAGGAAAATATTTAATGACGTGGTATAGACATTTTCGAAAGAAAATTGTGTGAGGAACCTGGGTTTACACCTAGCAAAACCTTCCGCAGAAAAGCAGCGCAGTTCAAAAGGTCGATGAAGTTTGACAAATGTTTGATTTTTATTTTCAATTGCTAACTTTAAAATAAAATTATGTTATTGAAGACTTGTCATAGTATTAGTTTGCAAATGTAACAAAACGTGAATATTGTTTTGGATTTTAAACATATAATCAGTCAATACGGTATTGTAAATAAATTGCAAATATATGAACAGAAAAAAACATTTTGACTAACCTTTGCTTTGGAACATTCTATATGCTCCTCAAAAATCGAATATGTAGAATTACTAAAGTGAATGCATCCTTTATACGTCAGTGAAACTAAAAGTATAGATAATAGCAGTTTAGAATCAATTGTTAAATATAATCGGGTTTGTTTAATGTCACTAAATTGCATTACTTTACCAAGCCATGTTTTAACGTTTCGTTTAACAGCACACCAAGAAAATCCCCTTTCCAAACAGATCTTTTTTTTTTGTAGTGTACAATGTATGTTTATCTAAAGAAACTTATCGTATAGTAAATAAATGTCTTGTTAAACGATTAAACTAGTCATTAACGTAACTAAAAAAATCCACAAAAACATCTTATATATATATATATATATATATATACGGTACATATATTTAATATTTTTTTCTGTCCCCGAGGGTATCACCAGCCAAGTAGTCAACACTTCGGTGTTGACATGAATATCAATGATGTGGTCATTTTTTTTTTTTATAAATTTCCTGTTAACAAAAGTTTAAATTTTTGAAAAACTAAGGATTTTCTTATTCCAGGCATAGATTTCCTTAGCCGTATTTGGCACAACTTTTGGAATTTTGGATCTTCAATGCTCTTCAACTTTGTAATTGTTTGGCTTTATAAATATTTTGATATGAGCGTCACTGATGAGTCTTATGTAGACGAAACGCGCGTCTGGCGTACTAAATTATAATCCTGGTACATTTGATAACTATTTACACCACTGGGTCGATGCCACTGCTGGTGGACGTTTCGTCCCCGAGGGTATCACCAGCCCAGTAGTCAACACTTCTGTGTTGACATGAATATCAATAATGTGGTCTTTTTTTTTTTTATAAATTTCCTGTTAACAAAAGTTTTAAATTTTTGAAAAACTAAGGATTTTCTTATTCCAGGCATAGATTCCCTTAGCCGTATTTGGCACAACTTTTTGGAATTTTGGATCTTCAATGCTCTTCAACTTTGTAATTGTTTGGCTTTATAAGTCTTATGTAGACGAAACGCGCGTCTGGCGTACTAAATTATAATCCTGGTACCTTTGATAACTATTTTTGTACTTAAACAAGTTTTTAAGAGGAATTTTGAGAACACAACCATGTTATACAGCTAACTGAATAAAGATTTTTAAAAAAACTAGTCCGTAAATATATGTGTATAGTGTCACCGGCAAATACTTTGTACGTGTTCATTCGTTATATTTTGACATTCATGTTGTAATACTTAAAAACAAAAAGATAAGTATAAGGGCTAGGAGGATGCGATGGCTTACTCGATTATCAATTGTCCAATGGTGATATACTGGTAAACAATTCTAAGACTTTAAGAGGTTTAATGATTTATAATTTCTGAGAGGGAGAGATTTTGTTAAACTTCCTTTCTAATATTTTATAGAAATATCCAACTGTACATATGTGACTGGATACATCGTTTCTATAACGTTGATTCCTCAATTTGTTTCTGACCCGCATACATTTTCTTCGGCAATGGTCAGCTTATTTTATTTCTAGGTTTGAAAGACCGGATAGAGCCTTGGTACTTTTTGCTGTCTTATAGTCAATATATATTGGGAAAAGAAATAATGGTTAACGTTTATTATTCATCAATTTATATTAGTTTGTATAGATAACATACCAAAACCATTCATAAAACTGATTATGCTCTCATCGCTAATGAAACAACCATTTATGGAAAAGAATCCCAAACATGTACATGATGTATCAGCATATAATTGCTAAATGCATTTCACAATTGGATATAAATTGAGATTAGGTTTGTACTTTATACAAATTACAAAAATATTAATATAAAATTGTGTAAGGGATTATGACATTAATTTAATATCTAACTTTCTCGATATTATTTCTAGATCAAACTGTAAAACAAATGAATCTCAAACATATAGTTGCTTTGATCTAAAATCATATAAATGAACTGTATGTTTAATCATCTTTACTTTTACATACGGATAGAAAAAAAAATAGAATTACAACTACAAAAGATAAGACATAAAACAATATCTGATCAGAATTACAACTACATGTATATAGGGTGAAAATTGAGAACATTCAGAATTTAACCAAATTTGCTTTATTTCACAGATTTTAAAGAAATTAAATCAAATATGAAGTTTTATAAATATTTAAGGAAGATTGGTAGAATCCTGGGCCTTAAATATGATGACTCAGCATAAATTCACAGTTTACAGTATGCATAGTTTACTTAAATTCCTGGACACAAAATTAATTCATAGTATTTACATATTTGTAAGTTAAATTGTTAAGAAGTGTTTATATTTACTCTTCGCAGTCATTGAAACTCATAGATCCTTCCTGAATATTATGTATGGGGTATTTGTGTCCTTTTGATAACCCAAAAGTAAGCCTCAACACCTAAATCTGCTTTTTTGTCACCACGGCATAATAAATAGAGGCTAGAAAAACACAATTATCTCAAGAAAACTAACAATAGTGTGTTCTATCCTGAATATGTACTAAATATTCCAAATTGCTAGAAACAGCAGAATGATTTAGGAAATTTGAGGCCCCAGGGGCATAAACATAGAAAATTGCCTACCCATTGGGACATAAAACAAAAAAATTAACTTGTTAATGCTATGATTTTATGATTTTAAAGTTTTCGATATAGAAAACAATAACTAAGTTAGGAAGTTATGCAAAAATCAGATGTTAGCAGTCATCTCTACAACATTTTAAGTGAATTTATATCTCAGACTGGTATCTGCAAACATACAACTATTGCAAATATGGCTTTGTTTGTACACTTCTAGTATATATATATATTAGCTAAATTGTGTCAGATATATGGTTACAGATGATACTGTTGTGACAAGAATTCTAAATTGAACATTTGAGGCAGAAAATGAGTTCTTTAATTGACAAATAGGCATACAGTAAGATGTGGACTGGAGACAGAGGCTTGATTGGATACTTTATATAATCTTGATTGTTGTAATGATTAGAATTGAGAAAGGAAATGGGGAATGTGTCAAAGCGACAACAATCCGACCATAGAGCAAACAACAGCCGAATACCACCAATGGGTCTTCAATGTAGCGAGAAACTCCTGCACTCGTAGGCGTCCTTCAGTTGGCCCCTAAAAAAATATGTATACTTGTACAGTGATAATGAACGTCATACTAAACTCCGAATTACACATAAGAAACTGAAATTAAAAATCATACAAGACTAACAAAGGCCAGAGGCTCCTGAAGTGGGACAGGGGTAAAATTGCGGTGTGGTTAAATATGTTTGTGAGATCTCAACCTTTCCCCTATACCTCTAGCCAATGTAGAAAAGTAAATACGCGCATTCAATTCAGTTCAAGAGAAGTAATGTTAAGAAGATTGACTGCTTAACATTACATTTATATTATTCTGATATGCTTTCAATATGTTATCAAAACTGTTTTAAACAGGTTCTAGGCATTTTTTATCCGAAAATATGCAGATAGGGTAAGTTGGCAATAATTAAAGTCTTGTTTTCAAATTCTTTAAAAAATTGAAACAGGGGAGTCTTGTTTTCAAATTCTTTAAAAATTTAAAACAGGGGAGGGGGTATAACATGTAAAGTAAATCAAAACTTAGAGTATACACAGTGATTGCTTTAAGACAATAGATCTGATAAATGAGTATTAACGTGAGAAACACTGATTTTAGAGAGTATTCTATTTTAATAAATGTCTGTTTAGGTTGCGCTTTGTAAATACATCTGTTTCTCAAAACACGCCTCTTTTTGGGAGATCTTGAATATTCATGGAAAGTTTGTTTACATACTGGCTCCCAGTTATGCTATCTGTGTTCCAACTCACACAAACATAACTTTGGAATGTTACCAGGAAATCAACATGAGCATATTGTTTACATTGAAATCTGTGGTAACCTTTCATTCGAGGTAGGGGTAGTTAAGAAAATTGGTTTTAGTATAAACTCTGAGAAGTCCATTGCATATAAACGTTGAAAATATGCCGCACAGCCCTATATTTTGACCTTTGAAAAAAATTGTGATGCACATGAACTTTCAATTCTAGGATAAGATTTTTTCAAAACTTCATAGTAAAAGTGGTACAATTTAGCCGTAAAAGGAGTTCCTATGGTAAATTGCATTGTCTATATTTACAGAAGTGCAACCTAGAAGCGGCTATTATGAAAAAAACGAAAGAAATAAAACAAAAACACTCTTCAAAGAAGTAGATGCATTAAGGTCTGGGCCCGTATGTATAACACATCTTTACTTAAGTGTTCCTCAAACTTAGATTGCACTAAGAATTTCCTTAGTTAAGTTATATTCTTAAGTCGTATGCATAAACTTACTTAAAGCTTCACTTAACTAAGGAATACTTAAATCGGAACCTTTCTCTATAAACCGTGTGATTTATATTAGCTAATCGCATGTACCCAGCCGTGTAAAAGTTTCTTATGATTATTTACATTGATTGATCAATAAATTCTTTTATTATTAAAAAACTTGGGTTAAATTGATGTTGGTATGTTAAACAAGTCAATAATACGTAACACCAGATGAAAAATTGGCGCAGACGATAAACGGTTGGCGTTTCAATGGATGAACATGGGAAAAAATAAAATATTTGTAATACAAAACTTCCCCCTTCTTCATCTTTTATGGATGTTTAATTTTTTCAGACAACAAAAAATGTTATACCCTTAACAAAACATAATAAACGGTTCAATGGCGTACATGTAGCACAATCGTAGCTCACTAGCATTGTATTGTAAGCATATGCTTACAAATAATTTTATAAAACTTTCTTTTTCAATAAGAATTGTACTACAATAGTTTAACTTCTTATAAAAAAATTCTTCGATTTAAAATAACAGGTTTATCACTTCATTTAAAAAAGGGGGAGATAAATTTTCCACAGATTCATTCAAAAACGAGGGCATTTTTTCAAAAGCAATACAATCTGTACTAAAAACTTTTTTAGATTGATATGTTTACGATAAGGTCTTTTGGTCGTCTTAGCGTACTAACAATATTGTCGTTAACAGCAGTATATCGCTAAATATATAAAAGGAAATATGAAAATTAATTTACGGTTTAGGTATCATAAATACGTTATATAAACTTCGAATTCCATGGGGTGGTAATGAAGGATCTATAAAGTTTCATATTTAGTGGGGGTACTGACTACCATAAGAGAGGTTACAATTGATACCACACTGTGTATTTAAATTATTCAACGTTTAAAATGATAGTGTATACATAGACAATAACTGTGTAGTGTCTTTAAATATCAGCTGTACTTGTGCGAGGCTAGACAACAAGGTGTATGCGAGCTTTTAGCGAGCTATAACACCAAAACCCAAAAAATCACTATTCCAACAAAGAAAAGCAAAACAAAATATAGTCACTCTAGAGACAATGTATATAATAAAAAACACTGTTTTGTGAGTTTTGAATAAGCTTTCAGTAATTGTGAGCACTAGAATTCTTAGTTGGGTGTTATGGTATTCTTATTTGTTGGGATGTATTAGGAGCCTGCGACTTTAACTGTTTCATTTTGTTGCTTATGTTGTGCTTTTTATTGATATGAGATACGCCTTTTTCAACAGATTTTTATAATTTGTTAGTATGTTGCACTGATTCACCACTGTCCAATATTAGGTGAAGGTTGTGTGTGAAAATAACTCGTCAAAAGCTGAGACGTTTTATTGCAAATAATGTTTTAACCTAAGATACACAATATAACAATAACACACAAGTCACCAGTCAAAAATGTAATATGTTGACATCGCGATAGATTAAAGTTAATTAGACACACTAAACAGTTAAAATATACGCGAAACAATAATGTTGCTATCACTGGCGCATTGGCGGCCTATTTCATAGAAATTATTTGATATCAACTTGCTCGTTTGCCAGTATGAACAAAACAAGTTCAAAAATCATTCTAGGGTTAATATGTATACTGTACTTTTTTTCTCAGGTATTTGGAGTACCACTTCTTTAACTTATAATGTACTTTATCACATCATTAATTCAGGATAATTCCGTCATAAAATCAATACTAACACAGGACGATGTTATCAGATTAAAATAATTGCCATACAATCCAAAATTAGTTATCAATTAAAATTATAATATTTCTCATTGATAACGTTATAGTACATGAATGGTGATGTCAAGTTTATTGGTGCGTAAATTCACAAATATATGAAAGCTGGGTGTTACAATAATGGTCACACCAACGAAAATCAAAACTTCTCCAAATCATTACGCAATGCTGTGTCAGAAGTCCATCTGGTTGTGGGTATGTTTGCATGTTCCAGTCAGTTATTGGCATAGCTTGATTTGGTTTACTTAGCCATTCAAAATCACCATCATTGTTGAAATTATAACCTCCGATCCAGTATCCTTCGACTGAAATGAAGGAATGTCTGCATTATCGTGTAGTAATTCTCTGCGTAATTTTTTTTAAATGTTATTTGTCATGTTTGTTTTTTCGTCATGAGACAAAGCTTATTTTATATTTTGTTAGCTGTTTCATATTTCATACTGACCAATTATTTGTGTGAATATTGATATAAATACACTAAAACTAAAAGGTCACATAAAATAAGAGTAATATGTAGTAACTGTTCCCTTATTTAACCAGAATGTCAACACAATAAATATGGTCTGATTAATGTACATTACAGAAAAGACACTTGATGTCTTGATATTTTTGCCATTTAATTACCTATAACATGTAAAGTTTGTTATAACATCTATAATAGTGTTTATTTACATTTATATGTCCATAAGCATAAATGTTGTTAACGGGTTATTTTATATTTGATAAATTTGGTTTTTCATGGTTTTTTTTAATAAGAACGGTATGACGGTTTGCTTCTTGTTGGTAGTGTAATGAAATGTTCATCGCTTGCATTATAAAGTCAATTCAAGATTGAATTAAATTTTGTTCTAGACTCGATTCGATTAGATGAACAGCTTTTCAAATGTATCCAACTGTCAATATGAAGACCGTTGAGTTGCTGTCTCCCTAAGGTTTACCGTACATCAAGTAAAAAGTACCTTAAAAACAGGTACTTGAAGCTTTTTGCTTAATGTTTATTTCATTTTCATGTGCATTATCAAAACCAGGATCTCCTCAAACTCGTGAATTTAATACCACTTTTCTTTCGAGACAGCACAATGCTTTATTGAATGAAATTTCTATAAGATTGGCACATAATACAACATGTTCTTCTTCTTATATATGTAATACAAGATAATATGTCAAACCTGCTTAAAAATGTGGTTTTAAAATAAATGTGCGTTCTCTAGCCAATTAATAGTTAATTACATTATTTATTAAAATGCGTCTAATGTTTTATACTTTCTGCTGACCTTTATGTATTATGTTGGTAGGCAGCTGTTTTAATGTATATCTTATACGATTTGTGTTCTCTTCTTTATATCTTAACAATTATATCTACCTCCAGAACTTGGGGTCCTCGCGTCATTCTTAATAAACTCATTCTCTTCTTGGGTTTCTAGTTCAACCAGTTTTCCACCAAGGCCTTGACAGCTTTCCTTAATGAAAATAGAGATATCTGCAAAATATCTTTTACCATGTGACATTCCTTGCAATTTTCTTACAAAACTGTATTAATTGAAAGAATTCCACTACTTCTCATTCTTACAACACAGTTGAACATTTTGTAAGTTACAACCAAAATCGTATACCAAAATTGTATGTTGTACTATTAGCTGAGTGACATTCAGACCTGAAGCATATTTTTAATTCACCTATCTAACACACGGCTACATTATCTACCTTCGCAAAGGGAAAAATGTGCGGATTTCATTTGGCTTGGTAGTAAAAGTGAAATGTGATGGATTTGTTTTAATATGGGTCAAAGGTCGGACGAAACAGTTGTCAGATTTCATACTAGTCTTACCATTATGAAATAATTCGAAGATTTGGGGTTATGAAATTGTTTTTTATTTACTTTATTCAATACAAAAATATTGTTTCTCCAATTGGTAACTACAAATACTACATGCAATAGCGAACATCAACGTCAGTTTGACGTTTCTACCCTGATATAAGTAGACCAATACTTTTGACAATATATGACAGAATTCAAATGAATTTGTCCTTAAACGTCCAATTTGATATTGAGAATGCAATCATAGAGACAATAAAGATTTTTTTTCAAAGACACAAGTATAATAGTGAGATAGATATCGAAAAAAAAGGGTTTCAATAGTTGACGTTTTCGTCGAATCAACAATAATGAAGGCCTCCTGTTTGTTTAAAGGCTACCAACCACGTCAATGTCGTAGATCCTTTGGCGGTCTATACAAATTTTATATTTTTGTATATTTTATCTGTTGTTAGATATTTCAAGAGTATATCGAAGGGATTTTGATTATTCTAATACATTGTTTTCACGTAATGTGATATCATCTATATGCTTGTTTGAAATCTGACTTTTACAACGTGTTGTTTGAAATACAATTCGTTCAGTAGAAGGCGAATAAGAGAGTAGGATTTGCTAGTTGTAAGTCTTAGATTGTGCTTGTTCAGATCGCTGATTAATATCTGCATTTTGGGTCATACAACTTACAAGTTCTCTCGCAACATAGGTATAGATGTAAATTTCTGGGTGATTTAGCTGTGAAAGACACGCAAGTTCTGCAGATGAAGACAGCTTTAAAACAGACTTTTTTCCCAATGTCGAAGGGGCTTGATGAGGTGTCACAACCAGTAAGAGCATGAAGTACAGGTCGAATTTTAAGAGTCGTGTGTGTTAGAGAACTACATATGCGGGGATGTATCGCCTACTAACCTTACCACTATTGACAGCAGCCATGAGTAGCCATAGCTAATCTGTGTTAAGCATATAGGAAAGTAATGACAAGAGAGAACTAAATCATCAGTTTCAGAACATTTTACAATCGTTCTCCCTCTAACATGTCTAACATTACACACTTTGAATTGTTTGTCTACATGGAGATTATGTAGAACGAGTATTCTGTCGTCTACCTATTGTGTGTTGATAAAGCTTGCATAGTCAGTTTTTTGATCGAAAGTTATTGTTTTAAAGGATTTCTAGATTTTTGAAAGTCCCTGCTACATATTATGTTTACCCAAAACGCATTGGATAACTGGCACAATAAAATTGGAAAAAATCCCCTGATGAAGCAGATCAAATATAAAAAAGAAGATGTGGTATGATTGCCAAAGAGACAACTCCTCACAAGAGACCAAAAATGGCACAAAAATTAACAAATACTGTTTTTTCCCTATTGTTTTGCCAGGATTTGTTTCCAGTCTGTGATACTGCTTCCTTCATTAGCATGATGTACCTTCGCGTCCACAGGCTGCCGACACACTCAATTGGATAAAACAGCTTTCTGACATTTAGCAAAAAAACAATCATTAAAGCGTTATTCGGAATCTGTAGGGATACTGAGAATTACAAGAAGATATACAGGATTCTATCTAGAGAAAATATTCCTGTTTGTCACAAAAATAATATGGGAGTATAGTGCGGACTGAAGTCAAATGAAGTGGCTGTATATCATTTATCTCTGCTCGAATGTTTTGTAGCATGCTTCTCAAATAATTCAGAAACTAGTCCCAAAAACTGACTCTAGGGGACACAACACAGCTCCATTCCTAAAATTCTTTCATTAGAGGCGCTTGATACATGTCAACTGATTTCATGAGGACATATCACAAGAAAATATATTATAACAAATCTGAAGGGCGTCCGAAATTATTTTTTGAATTTTAATAATATGATGTGTGGTCCTAAATCACACGAAATAAGCTCGAACTGCTATGATGAATTTTTTTTCAGGAAATCATTTGTTTAACAGTACATGCTGCGTATACTATCAAATCAACTAGCAGATCTACCAGACTCCCATCACCCAAAATTTTCCAATAAAAGAAATAAAGCATAATACGGTGTGGAAACCTCCAAAATGAATGATATAACTTTGAAATTCAAAAGGCCTAGATCATTTGATCTGATTTGCAATGGCGTATACCTGTTGGTCAAAGGTCTGACCTGATTCCTGCTGGCCGGCTTTCATACGCATATCAGCAGTTAACGACAAGTGCATATGCTACTATGCTGAATATTTCTACAGAACACAGATGTTTAACGGTGATAGATCAAAAAAAGAATGGTTCATCTCTCAAGTAGCCAGTATTGAAATGGTAAATGGTTCTCAATTGCAAAATCAACAATAGTCCTTGACAGTAGGCTTAAAAATACCGAAGCCATGTCTGATATTTCCACACTTTTCGGGCATCACACTTTGTGATTTATTTATAATCGTCCTCATCACTTAATGGTTGTGCGTTCTTTAGTTTTCCGTATTGCATACATCTGATACGAGTAATTGCAGCCTTTTTCAAAGGAAGGGAAAGCAATTGGTTACCTCTGATCATAAATTCAATCCAAGATTAGTATGAAACAAAGACTGAACCTGAAACTACGCCCTGGCCATTGAGTGAAACTATTGTGTCAGTAATAATGCCAACTGTGTCTGTACCTTCCTATATGAAGTTAACCTCAAAGGATATGAACAAATACCTTGAGGAATCTGGTCGATCCCATGCTAATTGTATGATTAGTTTTAGTAAACATGGTAAACAATGACACTAGTCTGTGTCAGAGTAGGGCTGTTTTATTGTTCTAAGTTGGAGGAGGTCAATTGGTGGTCTGACACATAATACCGTCAAAGCAACATGTAATAAATTAGGTTAAACATTGGAATGATAAACAGATTTTTTTTAAACCAAAATCCAATAAGCATGAAACACCTACAAAATATTAACAAGAAGGGGTAGAATTTTTAGAAAAATTACAAAATGTAACAAAAAATACTTTTCGAAAACGCAATATGTTTTTTTTTAAATTGTTATGTTAAACTAAAATATGTAATATGCCTATAATCAATACATTGTATTGAAACAAGAGGAAGTAAAAAGATATTAATTAAGTTGAGAAACAGGTTATACATTTTTAATTTGAAAATACTTCTCCACTTTAATTCAATTTTAACAAAATATTGCATCGTACGATTATTTGTATGACCAGGCAGAAATGATGCTTCGATGTTCATCTATTGCGTGTACGAAAATCAGATGTGTATTAGTTGGGTGCATCAGAGTAAAAAACTAAAGGTCTTTTCAAAAATATCACTCGACAATATGTAATCTTAAACGGAAACATACGATGGTTCGCATGATCAATGAGAAAGGAAACCTGTTCATGAAAAATCATTCACAACATTCACCTTACAATTTCACAAAAGCTTACGAAATGTAATGTTCTAATTCTAAACTTTTTAACTTACGTTCGCCTTCACCCATTCTTCATGCTCTTCAATAATACAGTACGTGGAATTGCAAAAGCTAATGGATCTTGAATTGGTCATCGGAACTTAAACACAAATATGAGGATTGATCATGAAAACGTTATGTGAATTTTATCTACATGTATTTATAATCAATTTACACAAATTATTTTTTTGGACGACTATTAAAGTCAAATATAACATCGGCATTCTATCCTACGTTACCGCATGGTCATGCCATGCCGATCATCAAGTTATGTTTAATATGACATCTACATACAGTGTCGGCTCGCCACCATTTTCATCCGCATTCCAGCGATCATTTGATAAATAATTCGATTTTCATACGTATTATATATGTCCCGCATTTCATCATTATGCATTATTTTCTTACTGAATGGTTATAGATATATAAACTCCATTTGAATACTAGTAGATCATATCGCTTTCACGTTGGTCAACATACCTGCTAATTCATACCTGGTTCAAATTCATCAATTATATTTTAAATCATAAGTTTATACTGACATTTCATGAGCCTTTGTCTTGTGTCCGTAAATTACATCTGTTAAAATGTTGCTTTCATATTCATTATAATGTTCTTATACAATAGACATTAATTTATTTGAAACAAGAACCAGTGATGGTAACAATAGTTTACCGATGTCGAAAATTCATACATCGATAATATTGTAAATAAATCTATATGACAATTAATTGTAAATATGACAATTATTCAAACATTACAACATATGTTCCGTCGAATAGTAGTCCATCCGTTTATGGTTTCTGTTTCTATGTCACATTTCTCTGAATTATCAATACGACATGTTGATGTTCCTTCCGAAAAGCTTGCCAAACAACATTGTCGATGTGATAAACATTGCAGTGCACATTCAATTTTTGACGCCGAGTAAACATCGACGGTGTTTTTGCTCTGCAGAGCTCTAGTGCTGCGCGTCGCTTGAAGTATGACCTCTTTGGCATTTGTGTTTACTAAGTTAAAAAGACATGTTGCAATGCAATAAACAGTTGTACAATACAGAAAACTACGAATTGTCATACTTTGCTGAAGAGTGCTGAAGAGTGGACTGCAGTCATGGATGTGATATTTTCAGAACAATAAATCTTCAATATCATATATAATGACATTGAGATGGTTAAGTAAAAGCATTGATCTGATTTGTTGCAACTAACCAATAGAATATACATCTTACTACTGCAAAAACCAACAGCGCAACTCATCATTTATTTCGTCATAAAGAAAACTTCTGCTATCAATATCAGAATCAACTATACAATAATACGGAAGCTAAAATTTGCAATTCATTAAATATCTTTGTGTTGTGTTATATCAGCGGAGATTACCATAAGATTATTGAAAATATTTCCTTGTATAGAAAAAGAAATAAAGAAACAGACGTTCTTTGAATAATATTTCTATTCAATTTCAATGATATTTCAACATACGATCAATACACTTTTCTGTGTCTTGAAAATATTTCTTTTTTAAATAAATTAAAGAGTATAGAAAAAGAAATAAAGAAACAGACGTGCTGTGAATAATATTTTTATTCAATTTCAATGTGATTTCAACATACGATCAAATACAATTTCTGTGTCTCTGTAGCAACATTCAGCACTGCCTGCCTATAAAGTGTATTCCTCCATTTGATGATATTCCAGTGCGTTCCTTATGATGATTTATAAGACAGGATTACTGTTTACAAATCAAACTCAATTGTGATAAAGTCGATGTAATCTCTAAGACAGTTTTACGGAGTCCACCAGTACGGGTTTACTATGATGTGATATCTGTTGCACACATGGCAACGGAAATGTTACAATTGTCGTAACCACAATATTGGCCTAGTTCATCGATCGGATGATACTTATCACGGAATTTGAACTTTACATGATCAACACAGCGGGTGAAACTAGTGGATCATGATCAGGTACTCCTGCCGAACACTAGAAATCTACCTGTATTTTTTTTGCATCCACTCAGTTTCGCCCCCTTTCACTGTTGCACCCTACTTGTTAGCCCCCTTCATGTTCGCGCCCAATTTTAATTGGTTTTGTTGTTAATAACTTTGTAATCAAGTTTTGGCAAGTGTATTCTTATTGTATAATTGTTGTCATCATCTTTAAATAAAGTGAGACAGCATTTTTTTTGTGTTGAATAAATCTTAATCATGTTTTGGATAGTGTATTATCAAAAAAAAAATTAATCCTTTCTAAATGAAGTGGGATTCTGTCAACATTTTTATTTTGTGTTGAATAACTCTTAATCCTTTTTTGGTTAGTATACTGCTATAACTTTGTTTCATTGACTAGTTTCAAAATGAAGTGAGATTCTGACTACGTTTTTTTTGTGTGTGTTGAATACATTTTATCATGTTTTGGTTATAATAGTGTATTGCTATATTTGATTGTTTCGTTGTTTCAGATCAAAGGGACCAAGCTGTTAAGACAATTATCTTTTGTGTTTTTCATTTAAAATCTTCAATGTTTTACTCATACCAGGTATCAATACATTCAGTATTTACACCAAACCAATTTAAAACAACAATCATGATTTACCAGTTATTCAACTGGAATTTTGAATTAAAATTGAGGGCGAACGTTTAAAGTGCGAATGAACCATTTGGTGCGAACGTGTAGGGTGCAAAAGTGTATTGGGCGCAAACAGACTTGATACCAGACACAAAGTTACATAAACAATGTTTCCTGACATTTGCTGTCTTTTCCAAAGATGATAATGCAATTTACTGGATGTTGAATTTTTTTAATTTTTTAGACAGCACTTTGCTACTTTAAACTAAGTGGAATATAGAAATACAATTTAATGTTCTGAATTTAACAATTTAAGGAAAAATATTAACTACAGTAAATATTTTCTTTACACACTGTATTTAATATATTATATAAATGTTTCATCTCTATTAATGATATTGCAAACTAGTTTTTACTATGAAACAAATTGTAATCTAAAAAAAGAAATTGGTTTATTTATATGTTTCCGAGTTCAGTGTGACGTCCAATTTTGCTGAACATTCAACAAGTATACATAATATTTTAATAAGCCTGGCGCAGGATTTTCTGTCTGTGTTGGTCTATGATGCAGTATTCTGCTCTTTGTATGGATTGTAAGCTATAATTGCTATAGTCTATACTAACATGTGCCAATAGGAAGTACAATGCCTGTTGTTAGAAAAATCTGTTGGGCGTTTTGCTCGGTCAAACGGCGTTCTTGTTTCCTTAAATCTCTGTGCACTGCTAAGCAGGATGGAAGCATACACTTTACTGACCGCTGTCTATTATAATCACGACTTTTAAGTTCAAGAAAATGGTTTTCACAAATTACAATGTTATTAATAGTAATACAATGAGTGGATTCAGATTCGCTCAGCAAACAACCCAAATCTAAGAATAGCAGTGTCAATTTAATTCGAGGAATGTCTTTAAGACGTACAAATTTAAAGCTGCAAGGAGATTTTAAATGAAATTCAGGAAAGTATTTTGACAGCAGACAGCTTTCTGCTATATTTTACTAAAAACTTGTTTATCTCTGTTCTGAAGAGTTCTAAATATGGTAAAGGGAGATAACTCATTTAGGAAAAAAATAATGTACAGGCATAATTTTTAGGAATTAATTTCACACATTTCTAGATAGAATACCCATAACTTTTTTTGATCATTAGTAAAAACAAGACTGAAATTAATTGTTTTAGTGTTTCTTTTGAATAGATGTGGCCACATAAATTCACAAAACAACATCAAATATTGTATTTTTTTCAAAAATAACAACTTTCTCCCCTGTTTCCATGGTAACCAACCTATTTATATATCGGTTGGTAACATTTTTCTGACTAGACTATTAGGGCCTACATCTCAGCCAATTTTCAGGAAGATCGGTGACTATGCGTGCCAAAAAAGTTTAAGTGGTTACAGAGAATGGGTATTAATTAGTTTCGTGTTGCTAAATCTAGAAATTTTTAGTGGGTTTTTTTTAACTGGTTTGTCTTGTTGTCGCTTTTTGGTTTTTGTATTGCAACCGCTTTGTCAGTTTTGCTTGAACTTATAAATTTTGAATCTTCCCTCAGTACATTCTGCCTCTTCTTGCACAACTAACGCATTGTAAATGAGATGCCTCTAAGCCAACTGTTCCCAGTAAAGCAAGTGGGGTTTTTTTTGGCCGACTGTTCTTCAAAATAATATGAGAATGTCGGAGATCTAATATACCGATTTTTGTTTTAGAAACTGACGACTATTTTAAAATTTTTAAATCATTGACAAGCTTATTATACTAATTCGAATACAAAATAAAAGGATTAGAATTTGAAATCTTACTGGTACTTTTACACTAAAGAGTTTATTTAATACAGTTTATATAATAAAAATATTCCTAAACAACTAAACGTACTTCAATCCAATCAAAATGCTAGTCAGTGGTGTATGTTGCTGTTGGAGGTTGTTGATAGAAACAGTGTTTTCGTTCGGTCAAATTTTTTTCATCACTTCTTTCGCCTTTCAAATTTTTTTTCGTCAACTCACATAACATCCATTACGCCTGTTTTCTTATTTATTATAACTCTATGAATCTTGGTCATATCCCACATATGTTTTTTTTTTGGAAAAAAAAGTTTGTTTCCATTTTTTGGAGAAAAAAATAATTTGTTTTTGATTCTGAGAAAAAAAAATTGTTTGTTTCATCCTCAGCTGCCACTATATGTAATGCTAAAATTGAAAGAAAAAAATTGTTTTCGACTTGTTGCGAAAAAAATAGATTGTTTTTCGTCACATTCGAAAAAAAAAATTGTCCAGAAAAAAAAAACCATAGCCCCCCCCCCCCCCCCCCCCCCCCAAAAAAAATCAAATGTTTGCTGCCTTAGTGATTCACAATACATCTATTACATGAAACTAAGAAGAGGTGGTATGATTGGTAATAAGACAACTCTACAAAAGAGACCAAAAGACACAGAAATTAACAACGAACTATAGGTCACATTACACATTTCAGCTCAACAATGAATTAAACCTTTACCACATAGTCAGCGTTAAAAAAAAGCCCTCACATGACAAATGTAAATCAATTCAAACGATAAAACTAATGCATGTACAAAACATGCAAAATACTGAACGAAAAAATTATGACACACAATAACAAACGACAACCACTGAAATACAGGCTCCTGGCTTGGACAGTCATATACATAATGTAGCGGGTCAACCTAGGTTGTCGGTGCCCATCCCTTCTAAAACCTAGGAAAGTGGTGTAACATTATAACTTAAGTCTGCAGTTTTCTTTGTTGTGACTTGTGGTGTACTATTGTTTGTCTCTTCAGCTTTTTCTTTTTAGCCATTGCGTTGTCAGTTTATTTCAGTCTATAGGTTTCACTATCCCTCTGTTATGTTTCGCCCCTCCTTTACTTCCAACAGAACACTTTGCTTTAAATAGTTTGTCTCAAAAATTGTCTTGTTAGTGCTTTAGAAAACTGATATTAAATGCCCAAAATACTTGACCGGACTGAACCTGTTTTGCCTAGCATTAAATCAACTACAGACACCAGAAAGAACGCTCTCCTACGAGTTGAGGATCCTTACATGGATCTACTAAATATCGTAACGATAGCCAGATGATATATATGTGAAATCACAGAAGTTGTACTCACTTGAAAAGAACAGGGCGGTTGCAAATTTTGCAGCACAATATTAAGTACTTTCCGTTTACTTTTGTCTAAGTTTATGTAACGCTAATAATTTGGGCCTGGCAAGAAAGCACATAACAGAAGTAGTACATATTTAAAGGGTCCTGTTTGATTAGTGTAATTGTTGTGTACTATCAGACTGTAGATACTACAGATACGGTATGATTTAAAATATGTATTATGAATAATAAACTAAAAATCGATTGATATATATACTACTGAACCTTTATTTCATATTGGTATACGTATATTTCTGTGAAAATTGTACAAGACAAACCTGCTCCTTGTGTGTTGAAAGCTTCTGGCGGTGTGTATGTTATTTGGATTTCCGTATTTTCCTGATTTTCCCTGATTTTATAGTATTGTCCCGACTTCTGTTTCACAAAATCAGTAAATAAAGGCAACAGTAGTATACCGATGTTCAAAATAAGGGAAACATCAAATATAAGAGGAAAACAACGACACAACAGAAACACAACATTGAAATGTAACACACTCAGAAACGAACTATCATATCACAATGGCCATTTTCTTGACTTGGTAAATGACATTTTAATCAAATAAATGGTGGGTTAAACGTGCTTTTGTAACTAGCCAAACCTCAAGCGTGTATGGCAATGTAAAATAAAACATTAAAATGACTATACACATGTCAGGACTACAATACAAATAAATAGAAAAACATATAGGTTAGAGAAACAAACAAATAATAGCTATCACAAGGTACCAGGTTTATAACTTAATACGCTAGACGCACTTTTTGTCTACACAAGACTAATCAGTGACGCTCAGAAAAGTTCGAAAGCCATAACGAGTACAAAGTTGAAGAGCATTGAGGACCAAAAATTCCGAAAGGTTGTGTTTAATACGGCTAAGATTATCTGTCTGGGATAAGAACATCCTTAGTATTTAGAATAATTCAGACTTTTGCAAACAGTAAATTTTAAAAAAATTACCATATAAAAGATAAACATGATAACACCGAAGTGTTGACAAATACGTTAAACAACTTAAAAACAAGCACATAAAACATCACATGCATTCATATAAGTTGGAAAACCTAGTCTTACTTATTTTTTTAAGCAAGAAATTACCGATTTCATGCAAGAACTGATAATATATTGACTGAAAACGAATCATTTAATTACGTCACTTGCATTCAATTCGTAACAACGCGTAAATATGTCGCAACAAATACTTTAACGATTCAATGAATAGTAATATTTCGTAATATACGTGTAGCAATCGACAAAAGCTTATCGAATATTTGAATGTTTGATGTAGTTATCCGTGATAACTCGTAACAAATCGTGGAAATTTTTCGTTATAAATCTTATCACAGAATCGTAAATGTAAAAGAAGACAAATCGTATGGATCTGTTTATTTGTGCAATCAGTATGGAACATAAATGTTTGTAATGTGGCATACCATACACTCTATCGACATATGTATACAACATAAATAGCAATATTGTACAAAACAAACATATTGATACATAAATAAGTTACATAAAACACAAAATTAAGCCCTTCTTTAAGTATAACAAATCTGAATTATTTCCTCATTATACCAACTTTTTTCCTATTATGAAAAAGGAAGCCATCTCAGGATTACTGGCTCCAAATATAACTCTTTGAAACCAAGTAAAAGTATCTACATTTCATCATTATAATCATCACTTGACAGTTCTATTTACAAGCTATATAGCATCACTTAGTGTTTCTGTAGGCCTGTAGTTATTAAAAACGATGGTATGATTGGTTGTCAGAGGTAAGTTGTTATCCGATGACAAACATGTATAATAATTGAGAAAAATGATAAATATCTAACGATCTATATACTTGTTTTAAAATTGACATCTTCACCATAATGAGTGTACCTGAATGACGTTTTATTGCTTGCACTGGGATTCAGATATCAGTGTTACCTCAAAGGACAATTTCTGTCGAACTTCTGTGTTAAATTTGCCTTTCTCAAGGTTCAAAATTAATCTGGAAATACAAGATTGCAATGCAGTGTTCCTTTTATAGTTATACAAAATGAATGCAAGTGATTATCTCAATGTAAGTAAGAATCGTGTCTTGCGAAATGTACTCGTCACTTGCATTCATTTCGTAAACAATTACAAAAATCAATCTTCAAAAAGAAGAGCGAAAGACACCAAAGTAATATTCAAACTCTAAAGATGAAAATATTGCACACGCAATGGCAAACAAAACCACCAATACACAAAAAATAAAACTTCATATAAAACACAAGATCGTAATCTATAGACTGAGCAATACGAAATGAAAATAACTATGAATTTTATAATAAAATTTTCTTCTGAATTTTTAACACTTGTGACTTTTTCTATAGTGTTTATACCTGAATATGTATTTCTTAGCGTCATTTATCAAAACAACTATATTGACAAGCTGCTCTATAAAACTGTCTACCACGTACAATAATTAGAAAACTGTTTTTTTTTTCAATGCAACACATAAAATGTAAAACCAAAAGTGTTAAAATTGAATCACAAAGACCTCAGTCATGAATAAAAAATACAATAAAGAGGTTAAACTTTTCGAACAAATAAAAGTTGTACGTACACATTCCTATAAATAATAAACAGTAAATTGCGATAACAATTATAAGCTATAACGGAACATATCAAGATGTTAAGGACTAATGTATCGAATATCAAAACGTAAATTGCTTATAAGACACTGAATAGTATTTTGTCTACAAAATATTCAGTTTTTCCAAAAAGTATTATGCAAACATAATCACTATCATCATTTGCAACATCCTGATTAAAAGTACAGGTCTGAAATGGTTAAGCTTATTGGAACTCAAATTCACATATATATGAAAGTTGGGTGTCACAAAAATGATCACCCCAAACAAAATCTACAATGCTCCAAATTCCTAGGCATAACTGGAACATAGGGCCATCGGGTTGTCCCGGATACATGTTACTAAATGGCATATCTTGATTTGGTTTACTTATCCATTCCATGTCACCATCGTTGTTGAAATTATAACCACCGATCCAGTATCCTTTGACTGAAAGTAAAAACGATTTACATGATTATTCATACAATAAATGCACAACCAGTTTACAATTGGTGAATATTTAATAGCTTCTCATGTTTATAATCTTGTCAAAAGGTGTCGCTCTTATAATTTCAAGCAGTTTTTACATCAAATTAACGTAAATTATATATGCATATTGAAAGAATAATGCACCAAATATGACCGAACAAGGAAAGACAAAATGCAACAATGACACCAATGATTCAATGTGTCAGTTTAGTCTGATCACTACATTATATAGATTTGTTTTGGTAATTCTACGTTTGACCTATTTTGTAATTTTACCACTTGACAGACTTAAAATGAAATGTTTTTAAAATTAACACAAATAGATGGTTTAATGGCACAACATTATAAACATATTTCCCTTGTGGTTTTCCTTTTTTGTTATAATTGTTATTTAATATTCCTTATTGTTGATATATGTTCCGCAGATGTTCAAACCAGGGACGATTTAAATACAGATAAAGTGTAACAAAATGTCAATTTTGATATCGATTGCTTTTCTTTTTGTTATTCTTCGTTCGGTTGCTGTCGCACCTAATATACTGCAGATCTCTTTTCATTCATATTCATAGTTCCTTGATTATGTATTCGCTATGGCAAACAAATGACATAGATAGTTCCAGCATTTCGATTCCGTTGTGATCTTTGTTTAGATTGGTTATCATGTTCCTTTCAGAACAGAACAATGTTTTTCGTGTATGCTTTTCCTTAGGTTTATTTACGATGAGTCCAATACTGAGTTTAAAATATATTCTTCTACTTTAACATGTATTATTGGTTTATGTTTCTAACCAAAATCAAGAAAAATCAGCATGGTTGTATCTTACATGTCTTATGTAAATTGTGCGTCCTCTATATAAGAATACAATATTGTGAAATTTTTACATTAAGTTGGAAAGGACTTGGCTCGACAGATTGATACAAAGCACAAAAACACCCGTATTAATATTCATAGTCATATGATATTGCACTCAACTATTAGGATTTAGACTTGGTGTATCAAATGGTCCATTTTTTTATCCGATTGTCCGATTGATGTCTGGACGTGTTTAGTTTTATTTTTTAGTTGTTATCGGACTGAGTCTATCCCACACATCGTTTTGTATTCTTAACACTGCTTCCGTCGATAGTAAATGTACTACAGAAACCAAACGGCATACATATTATTTCGATACGCTTGTTGAACTGGCATATTCTGTTCCTTTTATAACAGAGCAGTGTTTTCTTTAACGTTATTCCACACAACTTGAAACAGGAATTATAAACTCAGTATAGACAGATTATCTTCTTCTTTTCAAAACCCAAGTTAAGAAAAACGACAATAGGCGGGTTTGTTCATGTTTTGACTTTGCGGTAGCTGTGTCTTGTCTTAACGATCCATGGCTTTTTCTGTACTATATAGGTTTCAAATAAAAAAATCTGTTTCCGAACGGTAATGTTGTTGTATGCTGATTTTAATTTTTAGTGACGTTTAACTTATATTTTGGCGTATTCGTACTTAAGAAAAAAAAGTACCTCCAGTATTCAGAGTATTCACTTTCTCCTTGATAAACTCATTCTCCTCAGATGTTTCCAATTCTATCAGCTTACCTCCCAGACATTTACAGTTTTCCTTCACAACAAAAAAATAATTAGATTATTTTGAATATATCGCATCATGCCTAATAAAAAGAAAAAAGGGACATTGTATTTTTTGCATGTATTTTCCTCCTTCTCGATTTTTACTTTACAAATAAATTCATCATAGATATCAGGACTAAATTTAGTATATACGCCAGACGCGCGTTTCGTCTACAAAAGACTCATCAGTGACGCTCGAATCCAAAAAAGTTAAAAAGGCCAAATAAAGTACGAAGTTGGAGAGCATTGCGAACCAAAATTCCTACAAGTTTTGCCAAATACAGCTAAGGTGATCTATGTCTGAGGTAGAAAAGCCTTAGTATTTCAAAAAATTCAAAAATTTGTAAACAGTAAATTTGTAAATATAACCATATCAATGACAATTCATGTCAGCACAAAAAGTGACCCAGTGGTTTTAAATCATTGACCATTTTGTCAGATATAACACGACGGGTGTCGTATACGGTGCATGAAATGCTTATCCTTCCGGAGCAACTGATTGCACTCCCGGTTTTAGTGGAGTTCGTGTTGTTTCTTATTTATTATTTATAACTGTTGATGTAAATGTCCTTTGCTTTTTTTAGTCTTTCTTTACTCCTTGGTTTTGATTGTTATTGTCATACAACAAATGGCCAATAATAAAGAATACATTTGGTACGGGCAAATTTCTTCGTCAATTTGTGCCATATTTATAGTTATCAATGATTTAAATTAGTCAATAGAAGTGTGTTTTTTTTTTTTTTTAACTTGGTACAGAGCGCGATATTTTTACTTTTATAATTAGTTATCAAAGGTACCAGGATTATAATTTAGTACGCCAGACGCGTGTTTCGTCTACATAAGACTCATCAGTGACGCTCATATCAAAATATTTATAAAGCCAAACAATTACAAAGTTGAAGAGCGTTGAGGATCCAAAATTCCAAAAAGTTGTGCCAAATACGGCTAAGGAAATCTATTCCTTGAATAACAAAATCCTTAGTTTTTCGGAAAATTTAAACTTTTGTTAACAGGAAATTTATAAAAAGAAATGACCACATTATTGATATTCATGTCAACACCGAAGTGTTGACTACTGGGCTGGTGATACCCTCTGGGACGACACGTCCACCAGCAGTGGCATCGACCAAGTGGTGTAAATAGTTATCAAAGGTACCAGGATTATAATTTAGTACGCCAGACGCGCGTTTCGTCTACATAAGACTCATCAGTGACGCTCATATCAAAATATTTATAAAGCCAAACAATTACAAAGTTGAAGAGCATAAATTAGACGTTTATTTGATAGAAAATAAAATCTGTTGAATAATTGAATACCAGAAAATCATCATGGTAAAACTGTATATGATTTTTATATAGATGAAGTTCTGAATACTTTTATTTTTAGTTTGAATTGTGTTTCCTGAATCTTTGGAAATTGGGGATTTAATAATATTTGAAATATTACTCTTTGAGTAAGTATAATCTCAATATGTTTAGCCCCCTGTCAGTGATAGAAACATATTTAGCAGTATGAGGGTTTTTTTTCTATAATCTGACACAAAAACTATTCTTTCCATCCGGAAAATAGAGAGAAATTGTGAAAAGGTCGATTATATAAAAACAGATGGCATGCACATTTAAACATTACAAATGTAAGTGAATTTGTGAATATCCTTCCATTTCGATCAATCAGTTTATCTTTTATGAATATTTTAAACCACTAAAATGCTAAACTTACTTTCGCATTCTCCCATTCCTCTGAATCTGGGATAATAGAATACATGGAATTGCCAAATGTTATACTTCCTGGACAGGTTATTGTCGCTGTAAACACAAATATGTCGATTTACAATTTAGATACAAATAATATTACCTGTGTGCGATCAATGTTTTTTTTAATTTAGATATATTAAGAATATGACAGCAATAATTAAATACAATAATCCTGTACCACAGCGTAATTTACCGTGTGTTTATTTTCCCGTCAATGTGTAATTGTGGTATTATAAATTTTAGTATTTTTGTCTTTCATCTTTACTAAGTTAAACATGCTTTATTGAAAAATATCTTGTTTTCACATATTTGTTTGGTTTATAGTAATTAAGATTATTACACAAAGTTGATTGCTTTTTTTTTTTTGGTCGGGTTATTGTCTCTTTGATACATTCGCCATTGTATGCTATATCCCTTGTTTATATTATGTCTGTTTGTTAAGTTCACAACATTGATTATTTTCAATATTACTGTATTTGATGCGACTGTCATACACGTGAGAGGTTAAGCTGTGTATAAAACCAGGCATAACTCACCATAGTCTACATCATGTGGTTCGTTTTCGGCTTTTGAGTTCGCCATTTGATTGGGACCTTTCCGTTTTGAATGTTCGGTATGTTTCATATTTTACTTTTCACTTGTTAAAGTTTTATGCATGCTGACCAACAATACGTCGTCAATTTCAAATAAACATACAGTTTAAAATTATATACGACTGATTTGTACATACTGAAACAGTTACAGATAGAAGATAGAGGTCTTTAAATTTCCACATCTAAACGTCTCGAGCGAAAGAATATCGTCTACCAGTGTTGCAGTGGTAGACTCAATTTATATCAACCTTTAAGTCAAGTGGTCTTATGAGTGAGCAGAAATGAAATGTTTTAATTCAGTCTGTTCAGAACTTTAAGATGCAACCATTTGTTAGTAAATGTGGTTTTCCTCCGGTTGATAATAAAAGTAAATTGTTACTTCCTTTGAAATTTAGAGATTTGACGATATCAAAGATACATTTTAGTTTTGAGTTTCTGATGAGTTTTACTTTTTAGTTCAGTGGAAATATTTTTGTATTTATTTATTTTTTGGTCACCAGACCTTAAAATTCTTACAAGTTAACATTTTCAATGGCATTTGAAATGACAAGGTTAATTTCAAAGGTGTGTACAGTCATGTCTATAATACCTTTAGCCAAAATGTAACTATATGAATATTATGATCTTACAATTCAGTCCACCATTAATAAGGTTGAATCGACATTATCATTATCAAGACAAGGATTTCAACTTACGATAATTGTTTCTTCGAATAGTCATCCATCCGTCTTTCGTTTCAGTAGCAATGCAATATCTAAACGACATGTTGATGTATTCTTAGAAAAGCTTGCAACACAACATTGCCGATGTGATAAACATTTCTGTGCACATACAAGTAATGACTTAGAGTCAAAATCTGAGGTATTTACGCTCCTTATAGCTCTTGTGCTTCCCTTTGTATGAAACGATTCGACATCTTTAGCATGTATGTTTACGGCGTATAACAGGAATGTTGTAATGACATAAACAGTTACACAAAACAGAAAACAGGGAATTGTCATACTGATTGCAATATATACATCAATGTATATTGAGTGTTGCAGTTCAAACTGCAGTCTTTTAAGAACAAAAATCTTGAATAGGGTTTCCTAATATAACCTTTTAGTAAACAAACACATAAAGGGTGAAATACATTCATTGGTCTGCTATGTTGCATTTATCCAATAGAAAATGAACAATACTAAAGCATTGTAAAGCATAAACAAAACAGAACAACACTGAATTGTATCATCAAAAAAAAATCTGTTATACATATTAGGAACAGTTAAACGGATGTTGAAAATGCAGTTTAGTGACGTACTCTCCATTATATAGGAGAAAATCAATTAGCTTTTGATTTGGATTCCTTTTATCATTTAGAAAAGCTGTATTCAGGGGATAAGTACTGCAACCAAAACACTTAAAATGATGATTCCTTAAATAGCAATGCATTATAGTCTTGAAAGACTTTGTGTTGTTTTTGTTATATATCAACAGGGATTACTATGACGTTATTGAAAATTGTACCCGTTCGAGAAAAAGAAACCCGATATATAGAAAAGAAAACAGAAAAACGGACGCTGTGAAAACAATATCTATTCAATTTTAAGCTTACGATCTATACACTTTCCTCTGTCTGTGTAGCAACATTTCAGCACCGCCTACATATGAAGTTTATTCCTCCATTTGTTGATATTCCAGCGCATGCGTTTCCTTTAATGATTTTCTTGATAGGGTTGACGGTTACAGTGAATCTAATGAACCAAGGTTTGACTTTGTTAAAAGAATCTCAGGAAAGGTTAACTGCTATGTGATATCTATGCGACATATGGCTACGGAAATGTTCAAATTGACTTCATTGTTGAAGGCCGTACGGTGACCTATGGTTGTTAATGTCTGTGAAATTTTGGTCTCTTGTGGACAGTTGTCTCGTTGGCAATAATACGACATCTTCTTTTCATATTCATCGCAAATTTGCACTTTGTCTTCGATCGTAATTAAACCGAATGCCACTGATAACTGAATTTGTACTTAACATGAGCAACAAACGGGTGACACTAGTTGATCATGATCAGTCTAATCTTATCGAACACATGACATTTTTCTGTCTTTTATTGGTTTCTTGGTTGCTGAATCTATGTTTTTTACGTGTTTTTTTCTGGTTGTATTCCTGACGCTTTTTTTTTGGTTTGTAACAGTTTTGTCATGTTTTGCTTATACATTTTACTTTTAGATTTTGAATCTTCCCTAAATACTGTTTGTCTCTTCTTACACAACCAGAGCATTTTCAATAAGATGTCACTAAAATAACTGTACCTCTTTCGACAAAACAAAACTTGTTTCAGCATTCTCCAATGGCCTTCAACAATGAGTTAATCCGACACACTATACATGCTATAGTCAACTTTGAAAGGCACCAACACGACAAATGTAAAACTATTCAAACGGTTAAACTATTGTATGTACAACATAATAAACGGGAAAACAATATGACATACAGCATAACTGACAACCGATAAATTGCAGACTCCTTACTTGTTACAGACACACACATTTTATGTGATTTTACTTTTTAAACTTGTTTGTAGGCACCTAGCCCTGCCTTTACCTATGACAGTGACAATATAACTTTACTTCCAACATCATGATTTGCTTTAAATAGTTTGTCTTAAATAATTGTCCTGTTTATGTTAAATAAACATGTTACACGAGGTCGCGGGTTCGTGTATGAAGAGTCCAAAAGAAGTTTTGTCTATCAATAGGTCCTGAGAGAGGGTCCTTACATAGGGCTTCTAAATGTCATAATGACAACCATTTCATATTTTCCTAACACGTGAAATCAATAAATTTGAACTCTCTTGAAAAGAACAGGATGTAGGCAAATTGTGCAGCACAATATATATTCATTTTCGTTTAATGTTGTCATATTTTAATGTCTTCTCCCTTTTTCGAATTTTAGATGTAACACCACTAATTCGGGCCTCGTCTGAAAACACATACCAATTAAGGGGTCCTGTATAATGCATGTTTGTAATATCAGACTTTAGAGTTCAATGATAACTTTCCTAAAACAAGTGATACTGCATATACGGTATGATGCAAACTATCGATTATTAATATAAAGCTTAGAAACTGTTTATTATATATATTACAGAACCTTTCTGGTTTTTTTAATATATGCGAATATTTATGTAACAATTGTACAAGACAAGCATGTTCCTCTTTGTTTTTATTTAAAGCTTCTGTTATTAGTTGTGTATTTGTTATATGGATTTTCGTATTTCGGTGTTTTTATATAACTTTTCTTTACATAATGACGTAAAACCCCATTCTTCTTTTACATAATCAATAACCGAGACAATAACTCCTACTAGCACGACAAATCGAAATGCGTTTATTAAATGACGTGATAAGTGTTGTGTATAAACCTGGATAATTTAGAAAATTATATGTTTTGTTTATTTCATTGATCAAATGTCTGTTGCATACACATCTTGTTACCTTTTTATCTTTTCTTTTAGATGCGTTATTAGATAAATAGAAGTTTGAAAAGTTCATACTTTTTTATTGATCAGTAGTAATTCAATACATTAGGCCGTTGGTTTTCCCGTTTAAATGGTTTTACAGTAGTCATTGTATGGGGCCTTTGAACATGTTTATAGCCTTCTGTTCTGTGTTAGCCATGTGTCCGTGCTGAAGACCGTACTTTTAGCGATAATGAGTTACTTTTGCAAATTGTGACTTGGACGCAGAGTTGTCTCATTGGCACTCATACCACATCTTCATCTACTAGTATGTATATGCAAATCTTATCGTATGTTGGCTGAATACAATTAATTGTATTACTTCAGTTGCATTCAATTCGTTTAAATGCATCTAAGAATGGTAATATAAAACAATTTAATCAACACAACGATGGGCAAACATAGTTTTTAAAATCTAAGTTCAAAAGATCAATTACTTGTATGTGATCCATTGATAAAAAAATATATATATCCAGTTTCCAGACTAGGCCGTTTACCCCAAGTGCTGCCCTGTGCCTTTTTACAGTTTCCAGGGCGCCCTGCCTTTCGAAGATCGATTTCATATATAATTATTTTGTTAGTTTTGATATGATCCGCCAATACAAAATTTTAATTGGAGTCAACTATTTAACTTGTTTACATGTTTACGACCCAAACTAATCAACGGTTACAACAGGTGTCATAATTTTTTTGTTACAGCTAATCAGTTTATCGGATGGTTCATTAATGATCATCAACATCAATTCATTCAAGTAGAATCGGCCAGTCGGCATTTGTTTTTGAAGAAATGTTCACAAGACAATTTCGGCACAATTTTCAATGATCCCCGTAGTTTTATTGAGAAAACGTATATGTCAGGAAAGTCCAAAACCATAACCAACTTGTTAAATATCATTTTCTTGTTTTCCGTAAAATAAATAGCAAATACAGACGTATTTGTCTTTGACTGCCTTCATTTTTGATACGAAAATAGCAAAATCGACTGCCATTGTATTATTTACAAACTTCTACGTACTGTTTTTAATCCTCCAAAGAAGTAACACAGCCGAATAAAGACAGATAACTCGATCTTATTTTTTCCTAGCAATGAGTTACCTACTAAAGATATTCTAAAATATGTCAACATACTTCTGGCTTCAGAATTTATATATTTAAATCTTTTGAGTTAATGGAAAAGTTAAAGAGGATCTTAGTAGCAGGGTGCCTTGGTCATCTTTTCCTGTATTTTTTTTTTTAAATACACATTTTCACTGTTCATTAATTCCTAACATTGTGCATTTACTGAACACACCTTTTTTGTGCTGTGTTGCCTTTAAGTACAGCAGAGATAGCAAGTGTCTTTCCTAGTTAAAACTTGTAAAGTGTGATCTTATAAACAGAATGAACCAAGACACATTTCAAAACATACTGCATATAAGGCTTAACTGTTCCAAGCAATGCATTCTTTGAAAACTTTCGTGGAAAGGTCAATGAACATGATGAAGGTGTTTGACAGGTTTTTTTAAAAAGTAGAGAGATAGAGTTTTATATGGGCTTATGGTGTTGTGCCGGTATAACCGGTGATTCAATGAATAAACACAATGTTTGATTAATATCTTTATTACAACATGTCCTTTTCATATTATCATTATCATATCGCGGGTTAAATGCCCTTTTTAGGATTCATGGGATTGACACACTGTCCTTTTGAAATCCTAGCTTGAACACTGATATCAGAACAATTAATGCATGTAATAATTAACTAAATAATCTTTATTAAGAGTCGTCAGCATAGTATGCAAAACAAGGATATGCATTAAAACCTTTTCAGCTTTTAACTGGCTTACAAGATGTCCCAATTCTATTCAAAACAAGCATACAATAGGTTACAAAAACAAAATGAAGTACTATGATTAAGTATGATAGAAATAACAGATTTATGAGCATGATGAGAAATAGATTTTACTTTGTCGAATTTATCTCCGCACTTCCCCGCTTCACCACTTATTTTTCTTTGATGAAAATTGGAGGCCTTGTCGGGTTTATTGCTCTTGAAACCCCATAAATTCATTCACGTGTCATCCTTACGATCCTTACTTATCAACTATATTAAAAAAATGTATCTGCCGGCTATTACGTATTTTGAATGCACTCAACTCACTTTTGACAGCTTAAACTTATCGTATGACTAGGTTTTATGGGTATTATACCAATTTTTTTTTTTCGATTTTAAAAATCAAAATGTTGATTACCGATACATGTTTTTTATCATGATCTGTAAAAATCTATTCAAAATAAATGCTTTCGATCATCACAACTTTAAGCAAGAGGTATTTTATGTAACTTGCTAACTGTCACTTACTCCAATTTTCATCAAAGAAAAAATAAGTGGTGAAGTGGGGAGATAAATTCGACAAAGTAAAATCTTGTCCGCATCATGCTCATAAATCTGTTATTTCTATCATACTTAATCATAGTACTTCATTTTGTTTTAGTAACCTATTGTATGTGACTGGTGTGAATTTTCATTTTTAAACCAAGAGTTCCAAATAGTGAAATTGTAATCATCACTTTGTAAATTTTACGGACGCCATCACGAGTTGGTTGACCGTAATGGAATATCCGTTTCACAGATGATATCGGATAGGTTCCTTATGTCGTAACTACAATCCCGTTCCCTTTTCACGACATTTTTACCTATTGTTTTTGTTGTTTTGTTCACATATCGTTGTCAATATAATGAGATTTGACGCGACTGTCATAGAAGTGAGAGGTTTAGCTAGCTTTAAAACCAGGTTCAATCCACCATTTTCTACATTAGAAAATGCCTGTACCAAGTCAGGAATATGACAGTTGTTATCCATTCGTTTGATGTGTTTGGACTTTTGATTTTGCCTTTTGATTTTGGACTTTCCTTTTTGAATTTTCCTCGGGGTTCTGTATTTTTGTGTTTTTACTTTTTACGTTCATTTCCTAAAATATTGCCAAAAGAATTTTCTTTTGATTTTTTTTATTTGTTTTAATAATGTCGACATTTGTAATGTTGTACATGTATCATATTGCGTCAATTATATATGTATCCATGTTGTCAACATGTTCCATGAAACTTCTATCTACAACAGTATTAAAAAAACATTGTGTCATCATCAAATGATTCATAGAATTATACATGTTATAACAAATTTCCTTCTAAAAAGAGAGAATCTACAGAGTCATGTTTAAAATCCAACAACCTAACAAAAAATAGCTGAAATCACAAAATTTTGTTTTGTTTATTTAATTGATCGACTGTTTGTTGCTTAAAACTATTTTTGCTCAATGGTCTTCAACTTTGTACTTGTTTGGCTTTACAACTATTTTGATCTGAGCGTCACTGATGAGTCTTATGTAGACGAAACGCGCGTCTGGCGTATACAATTATAATCCTGATACCTTTGATAACTATTTACTATTTATCTATTCATTTCGTGCATTATTTGAAATACAGAAGTTTGGCATTAGACCGTACATGTAGGTTTTGCTGAATGAATGATTTTAAACTAGTCCTTTTTGGAGCCCGTTATTGCTTGCAATTCGGTGTGAGTCAGGCCTTTGTGTTGATGAACGTACTTTGACTTATAATGGTTTACTGTTACAAACTGTGACTTAATGGAGAGCTGTCTCATTGGCACTCATACCATATCTTCTTATATCTATATGCATATAACGATGGGCAAACATGTTCTTAAAATCTCAGTTCAAAAGATGAATTACTTATATGTGATCCATTGATAACAGTTTTATAAGAACAATCAATGATTAACTAAATAATCTTTATTAAGAGTCGTCGGCATAGTATACAAAACAAGGACATACATAAAATCTTTTCAGCTTTAAACTGGCCTACAAGGCATACCAATACTGTTCAAAACAAGCATGCAATAAGTTACACAAAAGACAAAATGGAGCTCTATGATTAAGTATGGTAGAAATAACATGTTTGAAAACTTAGAATTAATGTATGATGAGTTGTCATGCGAAAGTTATACAAACATTAATGATTTTAAGGAAATTTAATAAATATTTAACAAACTATATAACTGCATTGAAATGAACATCATCACCATTAAATTTCCAGTCGTATGAGCTATGATCAATTGCACGTTGATAATGGTACAGATCTAATCTCATAAGACCATTTTTGTATGAAGTTGTCTAATTTAAGATTCAAAATGTTGGTTACCGATCACTTGTTAAAATTTATGCGTAATGATTTCTTGTGGTTATCAAACTTTCAGCAAGTAAAAGGTAAAAATTACAAAAATACTAAATTCTGAAGAAAATTCAATACAAATTGCAAAATCAAACACTCAAATACATCAAATGAATACATAACAACTGTCATATTATTGACTTGGTACGGTCATTTTCCTATGAAGAAAGTGGTGGATCAAATATGATGTAATAGCTATCTTAACCTCTCACTTTTATGACATTTTAGTCGCATACAATTATATGGACAACGCTGTGTTAACAAAACAAACAGACATTATAGGTATAAATGTAAAAATAGCGGTACAACAGTCAACATTGAATTATAATCCCAATCTCTATATTAAAAACAAACAAATATGTAAAAAAAGAAACACACAAAAGCATGAAGACAAAGCACATAAGCAAAAATGAGATACAAACAGGACACAAAAAACAAAAATACAACAAATTGCACATTAGCACAATGACGGGAAGTACCGAGCCACGTCAAACATTTGTCGAATGAATATCACAAAAACTTCATCAACAGTAAAAGTAATATTTCAAAAGACCATTAAAAGAAAACTATAACACGATATTGAGTTGACAAACAACACCCGTATGACAGTCGCATAACATCCATTATATTGACAAGGAAACACAAGCCCTATAATAACGTATATATTGTAGTTATATATACAAACTAACATCAAAAGTTCCTAACAGAAATTGCTGAGCCAACACAATGTACATGTATGGATACTAGGGTTATATAAATATTCCCATTTTGTTATTCTCGTGCGCACATTTTGACAAATAAACGATCATAAATCGTCTTATACTCACCTTTTATGTAGTATGAACGATCAAATTTATATATTAAAGAAACGAAACCGAAATTGATTTCATTAAAAGAAGGATGTATGTGATTTTCAATGTATTTGTTAGCTTACAGGAGGGATCCGTTATGTTTGGATCGACGTTTTTGATAACGAAAAATTTGGTTACTAGACATTGACAAGGACAAATGTTAATCGTCACTTGTGTTCATTCTCAAAATATTGCCAAAAAACGGACTTCTATTATAGAATAAAATATTTTTCTGGATTTAACTCTTAAAAGTTTTTTTTTACTAATGTTGATATTTGTACATGTATCATATAGCGTCAAATATACACATATCTATGTTGTTTAGATCTTCCATGAAACTTCTATTTACAAAAAGTATTAGAAACATTTTGTCAGCATTAAACGACAAATAGCATTATAAGAAAAAAGAAAAATCACAAAAATACTCCAAGGAAAATTCAAAAAGGAAAGTCCCTAAACAAATGATCAAATGGCAAAATCAACTTTCATATTCCTGATTCGGTACAGGTATTTTCAAATGTAGAAATGGTGGATTGAACCTGGTTTTATTGCGGTAAACCTCTCACTTGTATGACAGTCGCAACAAATTCCATTATATTTACAACGTTGTGTGGACAAAACAGACATAATAGGTGCAATTGTCAAAATATGGATACAGCAGTCATCACTGTGTCACAATCTCAAAAAAAAAAAAAAAATTTAACAAAGAAGCACACAAACTATCTATCAAATTTAACAACCACATTCATTGCTTAGCGTGTTTGACGTCAGAAAATGTATACGTCACACAAGAAGAAATATAAAACAATTTTGTCGTTCAAAGCATTTTAAATAAGTAATAATTTCACATGGTGAATGGTGGTATACAGGTTTTCAGAAAAAGACAAAGATTTAAAGTTATCCAGAAGTTCTTTAGGATTTTTAAGAATCCCAAAATTGTTCATACCACAACGCGAGTAAAAAGGTGTTTCCTTCTAAACTAAGAAAATTTAAAGAGTCATATGAATATCCCCTCAATAAAATACTAGCCTTACATACAAATGTAACTCTCAAAAGGTTGAGCAAATTGAACGAATTAATTTGTACAAACACATTAATTTAATTAATGGATGATAAATTATTTAAACGAATACATTTTGCAGAACAGAAGCTTTTGTATACATAACAAGATTCAAGGAAATAATTTATCAAATGTTAAAATTTCAACTGCTTTAAATAGAATCACTTGAAGAACTGTTCGTCTATCATCGTACAAACTTGACTGATATCATCAATTGTAATGTACATGTTGAAAACGATTCACTTTATTGGTACTGAAATTCGCATATATATGAAGTCGGGAAGTTACAAGGATGATCACCCCAGCGAAAATCAAATTTTCTAAAAATCATCATGCATGGTGAGTCTTTTGGGTTGTTGGGTTGTCCCGGTTCCATGTCATTAAATGGCATAACCTGGTTAGGTTTACTAATCCATTCCATGTCACCATCATTGTTGAAATTATAACCTCCGATCCAGTATCCGTCCACTGAAAAGAAAGAAAATTTACAATATCGTATACACAATGTACTTTTACATAAGAAAATGTCTGTACCAAGCTAGGAATATGAATATCCTAAACAGTGAAAGTAATATTTACAAAACACCATTAAAAGAAAACTATAACACGATATTAAGTTGACAAACAACTCCAGTATGACAGTCGCATTACATCGATTATATTGACAAGGAAACGCAAGCCCTGTAATAACGTATAGATTTTAGTTATATGTACAAACTAACATAAAAAGTTCCAATCAGAAATTGCTGAGCCAGCACAATGTAAGGACACTAGGGTTATTTAGATATCCCCTTTTTGTTATTCTCGTGCGGATATTGTGACGAATTAACGATCATAAATCGACTTATATCCACCTTTTTTGTAGTATGAAGAATTTAATTTATATATTAAATAAACGACAACGAAATTCATTTAATTAAAACAATAATTTATATGATATTCAAAGTATGTCTTGGCTTACAGGAGGGGTTCGTTACTTTTACATAAGAAAATGTCTGTACCAAGCTAGGAATATGACAGTTGGTATCCATTCGTTTGGTTTGTAAGAGCTTTTGATTTTAAGATTTGATGAAGGCCTTTCCTTTTTTTTTCTCGGAGTTCAGTATTTTTGAGACTTTACGTTTTTCGTAATCATTTTACTATTGTTACTTAATAGTTAACACTTTATTGGTGATGTTTTCTTTTATTATTTCTTAGTAGTGGTCACATCTTCTAACGATTTTTTAATATTAATATGGTAGAAGTAATTTATCAAAAACCGCATACAGAAAATCCTTAATGTTTCGCAATTTTAATTTAATTAAGTAAGTTTAATTGACAACTACACAATTTGAAATGAGGTTAGTATAGACATTACCTAAAATATTACAGAACAATTTGATATGACTTTCTTGTCACCAATAATATGTTTGGTATGCCCGAAAGCACCACTGTATAAGGAAACAGGTAAATAGTTTGGTATAGCCTAAGATCAAAGTTTTTTGTAGTGTGTGTAATAGATATGCCTTTTTTGTTATTATCATTTCATTTTTTAATGAGATAAATTAACGACATTAAGAAATAAATATATCTAGATTTATAACAATGTGAGATTGTCAAATGTAAAACTATTCCAACTGTTATTTGTAAAACAAAAAAAAACCTAAACGAACTAGAATTATATTTATATTCTTCAGATAAGGCACGTAAGTATTGGATAGATTTGATTTTTGGTGTTTAAACGCCACTTTTAAGCACCGCATTTAGGCTATTTCGTGGCGGTCAGTTTTTTATTGGTGGAGGAAGCCGGAGTACCCGGAGAAAAACACCGACATTCGATAGGAAAACTGACAATCCTAGTCAATTAAGACTGGAGTCGAGTGCACCCGCATGAGCGGGATTAGAACTCACAACCCCAGTGTTGGCTGGCTAGTAATTACAGTATTAACTACTTAGACCACTCGGCCACCGAGGCCCCTCACGTAAGTATTGAATGCTGGTGCTAGTTGAATAGGTCATTATGTCAAAATCCGCTTCATTATTTCATTAATTTGTATAATATGTGTATAAATGTTATATTACGCTGTATATTGTCTTTTGGTTATTAATATTGAGTAAATTCAATCACTCTATTCGCTTACGGAAATAAAATAATATTATTATTGAAGGCCATATTGATTTACTTTTAATCATATGTTTGCTACCACAGATTTTGTTAATATCAACCTACAAGAAAAGGTACATCGTTGCCAACGTTATGTTCGTGGTCATGTACTTATATCCTAACCATAATTGGTATTTTGGGTTTTTTTTAGTTCGTAGTGCTTTTTCCATTTCAGGAAACCAAAGGTGATAGAATTTCTTCCAAATGCATATTCAAACTCGGGAAGGAAAAACAATTTGACAAAGTGTGTATCGATTTGTGTCTTTGATTATATTTCGTTCTGTTGCTCAAACGCTAAAGTGAACCGCAAATCTCTTTTGACCCATATCTGTAGTTTTCTATTATTAAGTCGTTACTTGGAATAAAAGCATAAAATGTAGCTGTACTTAAAAACACGTGTGATGCTTGTTCAAATTGAATATCATATGCCTTTCAGAACAGAACAATGTTTTCTTGTATGATATTTCTTACAGTTGGAAACGGGAATTTGATATGTAGTATAAACACATTTTTCTCTCTTTTATATGGTTAACAGGTAAATCAAAACGGGTTGCTGTCTTCTAGGTTTTACCTTCCAGAAAGTGAATGGTGTCAAGACGTTCATTATTGTATACACATGTGACTTCTGATAAAGACTATGTGATGCCAATTAAGCTCCTTTATGTTGGTGTGTTGTCTTATTGACGTAGACCTTACACGTTTCTGTATTTTACTTAAAAATCAAAACAGTTACCTCCAGTATCCAGTGTTCTCACTTCATTCTTAATAAACTCATTCTCCTCTGATGTTTCAAATTCCGCCAACTTACCTCCACGACACTTACAGTATTCCTTAAACAAAACAAAACTATTTACAACATGGCATTTTTAAAAATGTTTAACAAACTGAAATACTCCAAATGTAAATGATTATCAATTTGTGTATATACACCAACAAAACAAAATGACATATTTGGGGGAAAAAAAACGATCCCTCATGCATATCAAGCTTTATTCAACGAAGAAGGGTGATGTAGTTTTTGAAGACCCGTTGATCATGTTGGTTGTTGTTTGCGGTTTTCTGATATGTCTGGTTGTTGTCTTTTTGATACATTGCCCGTTCAATTCTCAATTATTTATTTTGTTTTGTAGCATAGTAATTGCTGGTGATATGAAGTCCGTCTTTATGTTGCATATTATATATGAATGCCATTATTTTCAGCTCAGTAATACATTTTAATTAACCTATCGCACATACTGTTAGCTTTATTCTATAAATAAAGTCAAACAATGATATAATAATACAAAACAAATGCTTTCAGTTTGATTTATTCTATTATTAGTAGGGTTTTTTTTATCTTGGACAGAAGAAATACATGTATTTGTTTTGTACTTAAATTCTTTTTTTTAATCGTTCTAATGATAAAAATCCCTTCGTTAACTTTACGGATGCCATCATGAGTTGGTTCACCTTTATGGACTATCAGTTTCACAAATGATAGCATGTATGTTCCGAATGTTGTAACTACAATACCGACTCCTATTTCACGAAAATGACCTACCGAATTACATTAGTTACTAATCATCTGAGATCACCCATAATCTTTGGTTGGGTTCGTATTGCTTAGTCTTTAGTTTTTTATGTTGTGTGTTGTGAAGTGTACGACTGTTGGTCTGTTTGTCTGTTTGTCTTTTGCTTTTTTAGCCTTGGTGTTGTCAGTTTGTTTTCGAGTTACGAGTTCGAATGTCCCTCTTGTATCTTTTGCCCCTCTTTTACATTTGTATACTACAGTTCTCTGCAGATTGTTTTGCGATTATTGATACATAAGAATCACAATTTGTCTAACTTCCTAAGGCCAATGAACAACTTTATGTTTTCGTATTTTATGTTCTGGCATGATGGTTTTTGTTACGTTCAGGAAAGAGACTAATAAAGTTTTTACTTACTTTCGCCTTCTCCCATTCTGTCAAGTCTTCAATTATAGAATACATGGAATTGCCAAATGTAATACATCCAGCACAGGTCACTGGAACTTAAAACACAAATAATGAAGATTTAACATCGAACGTGAAAAGTTTTGTGATTTATGTTTTAATGTTATAAACCAGCTTTTAATTTGATATATTGATTTTTAGACAATCTTATGTCAATTCAACAGTCACTATCACATTATTAATTTACTGTAATTTTACCTCAGGATATTAATGTATCATAGATATGAAACTTGTATTTCGTGTTGAAAAATTAATTGTACATTTGAACAATATTGAGAAACAAACAGAGTAAGGACAAAGAAAGTTGCCGAATTTTTCGTCTGTGTAGTAGCTTTTTACCCTATAACGGATTGTATTTTTCCGTCATATGACACAAAATTTATGAGTCATATGATTATATAATAACGCCTACTTTAAATTAGATGTGTTTGATATGAAAAAGTTATATATTTCCCCGTCTGCACTTATCACATATGCTTTGTAAACGGCCTTCAACCTTTTGTTTTAATTTTTTTTTTTTGGGGGGGGGGGGGGGGGATCATGATCAGAGAAGTTATTTTCCAAATAATAATATAGTAAAGCAAAATGAATAATTTAAACTTTTAGAAAGTCTTAGCATTCTAGATATATGAATATTTCGTAAAGGTCATAAAAACTTACTGTACTGGTTTCTTGTCATAACGCTCCAACCGACGGCTATTTCGGTGGCAACACAACAGTTTTCAGTTATGTCCAGACGACATATTGAAATGTCTTTAGAAAAACTGACAACACAACATTTATCGTGTAATAAACACATCGTTGTGCATGCTGCTCTAGATTTCGTATAAATGTCTGTTGATGCACATGACAACATTATGGTTTCTCCACTTTTCACTCTAAAGGTACTTGTTTTCTTCTTCATAATTTCAGCATGTACGGTACAGTAACTTAGGATTGTTGTTAAACAAATTATAGAAATTATTAATAAGAAACCTTGCATCTTCATTTTGAAACGTAGCCGAAGTGTTGAGATTGAATGCTTAACAACTTTTAAATATGCAACAACATTCAAAAGATCCAATCAAATCTTAATATTTATCGGAATTTTTAATAAGTCATAATTACACGATGTCGGAAAGTTGCAATATATATTATGGACTTGTTTGATTATATAAAATAATATGACGACACCAGATCTTAAAATATCTTCTTTTAAAATAATAGCATTTTTGAAAAAGTACATCAATAATTTTGATTTAGAACACAAATTTTAGTATATTATATCATAAAATATGCTTTACCTTTTGAGAGGACCTTTAAAAATATTTGATGTATCGTATTGAAAAAAGAGTTAGACAACATGGAAAAATGTATTGCTTCCTGGATCAAATATTCTAATAACAACAGTTCTGGAGTCAAATGTAAATTCAAAAAGAGGAAGGTCAAAAAAACATGTACAAACTGACAAAATAGAACGTTATGCTTTATCAACCAACGAAGCGAAAAATAAACTATGTACATGTATGTCAGACAAAAGACAGGGGATTTATTTTCTGTTTTATTGCTAAGCAAACCTCCAAATAACACTTGTTTACAGTTGTTTATAGCTTATAGAATAACATCAGCGACATCATCCACGTTATTACCAACGTTTATCATCATTCAGGTCCAGAGTCACGAATTTGGACTAGTGTCAACTGCTTTACAGAATTATCAAAATATGTATTTCTGAATTAATAGAAATTCAATATGTGTTACTATTGTTTAAACCTTTTGTTCTTAATTTAATTCAATGAGTTACCACAAAAAAAAACATTGAACATTTTTTAGGTTTTGTACTGGTAATGTGAATTCTCAAACATATTTATCTGCGTCACATTATAATTATATTTCAAGTTATGGTAGTTCATGTATCGATCGAAGCTATTCTCAACTCTCTAGCATTGAATTATAGAAGGACAATTTTAGTGATAATTACATGTTTGTGGTCTTAAATTGCTTATGTTGATGAATTTACAATTGCAATTCAGGCATTGACGTCACTGTGTGATTGTTGTAATTGCTTTCCAAATATTTCAATCTATACAATTACGCTAAATGATACCACTTGATGGGAACTTGCAGATGATGTATGCCATAATATTGGATTCGTTTCACATATGAGTGCATTGTTATTGAATTTTATATGTTTGATAGAATTAAAGATAGGTATTAAATTTGACCTACCAAGAACAGAAAACTTTTAATTCGAAACCAATATAATTTTGGCTGCTAACGATGTTTTATTTTTATTTTTTAGCTAACATTTTTTATCAAAAATATTTTTTATCAAAAATATTTTTTTCAACATTATTGAATTATACGTTTTTACCATCTGTTCAAAAAGAGTTTGCTAAAACGAAATTAACATTTATTTTGTCCATGTTCACATTTACTTTTTCGAATACTGTTTTTATAACAAGATTTTTCGGTTGTTTTAGCTAGAATCCGTTTCAATAAATATATATTATACTTCACTTCATTTTACAATATTTGACGGATTGATATCTGTTTTCGGAAACCGTTTGTTTTAAACAGCTAAAGGTTGACATACATTTATAGAAATATGATCAAATATAGTAAAAAATAAAGTACTTAACTCCAAGGAAAATTCTAAACGTAATGTATTTTATCAAATTTCAAAATAAAAAGCTTAAGCAAATCAAATGAATGGAAAGCAATTGCTATATGTCATACTTGTTGCAAGTATTGTTTTATGTTGAAATTAGTTGATTAAACCTGAAAGTATAGCTCGCTAAACCTCCCATTTGTATTTACAACCATATGTGAAAAAAACAGAAATATTAGGTAAACATATCAAAAATTATATTGATCTGATGATCATATTTGATATCACAAAACCAGCACGAAAGAATCAACATGTTGCTATCCATTATCGATAGTCCTGCAGTTTAACTGTCTTTTGGTATTGTGAACATAAATTTGGTTATTAGTTGAGTATCAACACCAGGGGTTGAAGTCATAAAACTCAGTGCTTGGAGCACAAAAATTATGCACGAAACATCAAATCCAGCATTTTTATTGGTTGATTTTCGAGAATGAGCAAAAAAAAATGACTCGAAAAATATATATATGCATTAATATTAATCCCTACGATTTTCGGTATAATTAAAAAAATACTTTGTATCTCACTTAAAGTAAAACTGTATATTCAATACAAGATTTAAGATATAAGAATGACCAAAAAATTCAATCACAAAACAAACTCCGAGGAAAATTCAAAACGGAAAGTCCCTAATCAAGTGGCAAAATCAAACGCCCAAACACATCAAACGAATGGAAAACAACTGTCATATTCCTGACTTGATACAGGCATTTTTAAATGGTTGATTGAATTCGGTTTTATAGCTAGCAAAACCGCTCACAAGCTATATTTCATATTGAGAAAGTAACAAACGAATACACCGGTTAATGTGTGCCCATTTTTTTTTTTTATCTGTTCGGAAATCTACATATAGACATATTTTTCTTGCTTTTATTTGGTATCTACCCTCTGTTATGACTGATATTCTTTTTGTTGAAGAATAAACAGAGGTTTTCAAATAGAACCCAATTGCCATTAAAGACTATAATTAATAGGTGTAACCATATATGTTTGCTATAGTTCCTGAATTAAGTACCAACAATGTAACTTCACTAGTACACACTTTTATGTAGGGGCAAGCTGAGGACTATCTTCGAGTCCAATGTTATCTCGCTGTGCTGAAGACTCGTCGGTGTATTTCGGCTGTTATCTGCTCTTTTGTTGGGTTGTTGTCTCTCTGACATATTCCATATTTCCATTTTTAATTTTACAGTGTATGTACTTTATAAAACAGAAGATGTGGTATGATTGCAAATGAGACAATTGTCCAGAAGAGACCAAAATGGCAAAGACATTAACAACTATAGGTCACCGTACGGCCTTCGACAATGAGCAAAAGTCAATACCGCATAGTAAGCTATAAAAGGCCCCGAAATGACAATGTAAAACAATTCAAACGAGAAAACTAACGCCCTTATTTATATAAAAAAAAAATGAACGAAATAAACAAACGACAACCACTGAGTTACAGGCTCCTGACTTTGGACAGGCCTATTTACATTTTTCAGTATCTACATCTGATTCATGTTACCTAGGATAGGAAGTTTCACAATAACTGTTAACATGGTGAAGCCCGGCTTTGATCTGATTAATTTTAATAATTAAGATAGATGTTTTGTTAAGTGCTTCCAAGACAAGAAATATACCGTTGTTTGTAAAGACTCCTATGTGGTTTGGGTATCTAATAAAGTGAAAGGAGATCCAGATCTTCATATTTAGTCGAAATGCAAAAGGAACAGAAAAGACCTATGCTTAACTACGATTTTCTTATTGTCGTGCGGGCATATGTTGGTTTTCCAAAAGAATTGTCAACACTAAATGATTCATTTATCAAGCAGTTTGCGTAATGTGATTTACACACACAAGCAATGTTGTTTTTGGGCTTTATCTTCAGGGAGATGGAGGTAGGACAAGTGTTTTGCAAACTTTGGGTTTATTAAAATTGATGTAGCAGTGATAGTGAAAGACCAATTCAGCTTCGGAATTATAAGTTGTATGAACAAATTCATGCCCGTAAATGTAAGTTTTTTTAAAATGCATTAAAAGGCGTAAGAGAATGCCGACTGATAGCCTGTCAAGGTAGTTAAACTTAAACTTACCCATCGTCATCGGAGACTTAAAATTTTTCTCATATATACAGAATACATGTTAATTTATTGCAAGAATTTGTGTACGTCACGGTGCATGACATCACGATAATCCCTTTACAGAATCGTATCCACGCTTCGTTTGATATGTGCTGCTCTTCCACAATTAACGCCCGTTTTGCTCCAGTGACAGTTATTAAAATTTAACACATGCAGTTTTAAAAGTTCACTGTACTGTTACTTCATTTACAATTTTGAGCAAGAATAAACTGTTTATAAATTTTACAATGTCAACATGATCTTCATCAATTTAATTATTTAACAAAACATTGTTTTTCATTACAAGCTATTCCATAAGTTGTAATTGGTTTGGTATAGGTTTAAGAAATGATAGGTGCAGAATATTCCTCAAAATAGAGAGTTATGTTCGAAAGAACTGATTCTTAATGTCGGATGTTACACAACTTGATAGAAATGATACCCTTGTTGGAAAATGAAAACTTACAGGTTCTGTATTACTTTTTTCTATGGCAATTTTTAAAACAATAACATCGGTATAACGTTTTCAAATAGGTTCCGATACATGTGGACTATTTGAGTTTTTTGTAACATACATTATTATCCATATCTCTGAGTCTGCGTTTAGTATAGATAGATCAAAAATGTTATCACGGTGTTGTTTACAAAGCGAAAGAAGCACGTCATATTAGAATGGTAAATTACCACAAATTGTTTAAACCTTACCAAATTATTTCATGAATATAAAGATTTGGTTTTGAAGTATGGTTGTACCTGTAGCAATTTCATATTACGTACATGTTGTTTTCCGTGTCTTATTACTTAGAAACTTATCGATCCTTTATATAAAATTGTTCTAAAAGGTTATAAATGCATCACTGTAATAAGGTCTTTGAGTATTGTTTATTGGTACAATATTGGGTTTATTTGTCAGTAAATTTCAAGCAAACTAAACAGTATTGTTATGTCATATGCAAATTCACAGATCTTCAATCTATCTAAACCTGTATCCTTGCGTTGCACACGGTCATGTTTATTTTCAGACTGTTTCTGACGTTTTTACACTAAATCCATTGGAGGTTGGATGTTACTGATTAACATTTAGTTTTAGATTGATGGTCAATATATTATTGTATTGGCTTTGAATAAGCTGTCAGTAACTTAGAGTATTCTCAGATCTGTACAAAGTGTACATTTGTATACTTGTATAGCTCACTATTTGGTATAGGGTTTGCTCATTGTTGCAGGTCGTACGGTGACCTATAGTTGGTAATTTCTCTGTCGTTTTGTCTCTTGCGTGAGAGGAGTTGTCTCATTGGCCACCATACAACATCTCTTTCTTTGTATTAATGAGGGCCCTCATGGGGTTTTTGATTATGTGATTACTTGGCCGTTTTTTTAATGATTATTTGATTATTAAGCCAAATATTTCATGATTATTTGATTACCTAGGACTGTATTTTTAGTTTATGATTATTTGATTACTACGCGGGTATGTTAAGGCATTTTTTTCAGGGGCAAAAAACTCTTGTGATGCTCATGAATATTAATGAGTAACGTTGCGTCTCCATAGTGACGACGCTGTCCGCTTCATTTCTCTGGTCGTCAATCGCTCTTGTATTTTGATCTTTTTATTGATAAACTATGCAGAACAAGATAAATAATGATAATTTCTTGGAAATAAAAATAAAATGTCACATTATTTTACAAGCCATAACTTGTATTGTATGAAAATCCTACTTGTCGATCTCGCAACGGAGGCGTGGCTTGTTTTCCTTATTTGGAAAACCGATTCAACAGGAAGCTTGAAACCCACATGTTTTGAACGGACGGAATGTTTTTGTTGCAAGAGGCGAATAATGGCCTATGTACCCACGGATTTCAGCTTACAAGCCGAATTGTACGCCATAACTTGACTATGAGTAAGTATTCTGTCGTCTTTTTGCTGTTTTCTGTAGCCGACTATCTTCATTTTGACAAAAATCTACCCTTGAAGTTGAAATTCTCCCCTTTTTGTTCATCTGTTTTAGAAATTATCCCTGAACCAAGGAATTGCATAGTATACTATGCCTGAACTGTCTTAATAGCAAGTCCTTTCATGGTCCACAGTGTTTATGTGCAGTTTAGGTGAAGTTTTAGAATACCCATGAGCTGTCCAGGAAGTTTGTTATGCTATAGTTTCACTTGTTGATGTAAAAAAAACTCAAGGTCTAGTCTATTCCATGGTTGGCCAGCTGACAGTCAATCTGTTTGAATTCATGAATCATGGATATAATTTTTTTTGAGAGCGAGTGATATAAGTGATATAAGAACATGAGATTGGCAATTATAATAACAAGTTGCTGGTTTAAAAATTTTGAATCTGTAGAAGAAGACACTAGACTAAACAAAGACCCCACCTCAATATTATCAATAGGAACTGTAGTGAGCACCTTTATTATCACAGAGTTTATAACTTTGCAGACAGTGTGTAGGCAAGACACTGCCAGATGTTCTAAAGTTAGCTATCAGTGGCGGATCCAGAACATTTCCTAAGGGGGGGGCCGCTGACTGACCTAAGGGGGCGCCCGCTCCAGTCATGCTTGAATGATTCCCTATATAATAAACCAAATTTTTCCCACGAAAGGGGGGCCCGAGCCCCCCTGGATCCGCCTATGGCTATGTCATGTATGTACATGTACAAACTACATTTTCCTCAATTTCAAAGCTGCATCATATGAAACATCAATCAGCATACAGTTATCATGAATGCAAGGTCAGTTTTTTTACGTTCTAAAACAACAAAAATTCTAGATTTTTATTCACATAAAGACTCGAAAGACTTAAGAGTAACTGTATGCTGATTGATGTTTTATTCTTAAGCTGCCGCAGGCCAGATTCTTATTTTCTAAAGAAAATTTTGCATAGTACGTACAGTACTACCTGTGACTTTATCTTATTAATGGTGGCCATAAAAAATATGTTCACCATGGTGGCCCTATATGTTCATCATCATACCCCCTGTTGCTTTTTTTAATACACAAGGTATTAATCAAAAACTAGTCAAGGATAAAGGGAAATCTTGAATGCATTGAAGTGTTAAAATTATGTAACTTACAGGTCATGTCTCAGGTAAAATATACATGTATGTGTTTGCCAAATTTAATAACTGTGTTTATGACAAGAAATCCAAAAATAAAATGAAATAATAAAACTAGGTGAACAAACAGCTCCGAAAAAAATAATTGTCTCATGACTATTAGTTTCAATATTATACCTTTTAAATAATTTTTAATCAATTTAAGTTATTTTTTATATTAAGTCTATTTTTTGGAAAAATAAATGAATATCATTTTCAAATATAACTGCACACATTTACAATGCCTGCCTTTTTCTAATGAAAAGGTGTTTCTCAAATTAATTTTCTTAAATCAAAATTGTTTATTATTGTAGATAGACTGATCTGCATTCAACATTGTTTAACATATATGTTTAAGATTGTCTTTAGAACTTACGTTAAATAAAATTTAGGCAGTTCATTTTTTCTCTATTAAATAACATATAAATATTAGAAATATTCATTACAGCAAAATTTGATAATATTTTTATTGTCATATGATATTTTAAACATGATCCATGTTTTAGAGGTTAAGCATTTCTTTTACTTTTTGTTTTTGGGTAAGAGACATTATTATGAGGGGCAGAATCAATTTGCGCCAATTGCAGTTTTGAAAAGGTATTAATTGCGCCACTCTCTTTTATTTTGATGGTATTAATTGCGCCAATAAATGAAATGAAATTGCGCCACATTTACCTGTTAATATTTTTTACCTATATCATACATGTACCTGTACATGTTTTACCTGTATCAAGACAAAACAAGACAAATACTTTATTAAAGTCTCGCCACTTGTTACATATAAAATATACAGCTTTTTAAAACACAAGTTAACAACAAGAACCACTCTATAAAGAGTTTTGAGAGACTATAAAACATTTTTTTCTTAAAATTATAATGCAAATACAAGTCAACTATCACGAGTATAAAATACATTTTCGCTTTATTAAAATTTCATAGCAGATTTTGGCAGTATATAATACCATATTTTCTTTTGTAAAAAGAAATATGATTTTTTCATTTTCAGTGTCCAGAAATAAGAACGTCACATTTTGAAAACTGCGGGTTAAAAAAGCAACCAATGTGTTGTCAGAGCGACCTTCAAAAATAATAAATTAAGAGATCTTCAAAATTGAAGAACAAAATTTAGAAAAGAAAGATTTAAAATATGTGTGTCCGTCTATGTATAGAGAGAGTAGAAAACTGCGTCCGGCTTAATCTAAAAATCGAGCAGAATTTCACAGAATATTGGATGATATTGGTGTTGTAACAAACAAAGATGATGACTTTGTATTGTGTAACGATCCAGAAAGCGGTATAATTTCATTCGGATGCGAGGCTAATTTGAAATTTCAGTGTACAATGTCAGAGGAATTTTTTGCTGTTGGTTCCTAGTCAATCATTAAGTTGTTATATATAAATAAAAATATATAAAATTGGCGCAATTAGATAATTATTTTATTGGCGCAAATGATATCTATAGTTTTGAAAATTAGGTGGCGCAAAAGCGGTATTGGCGCAATTAAGTTGTGGCGCAAATGAGTTACTTTTTGGCGCAAAAAGATATCGCCCATTATGAGAAGGTAAATAATTTTCAAATAGATTATCTCAAAGTTGTTTTGTTAATTTTACAATCAAGGAATAGGTGTTTTCGTTGACCTACAAGAGACACTATTTACATATTCTATTCTTTCTAGGAATTTTATATTGTCCATTATTTTCCATTTCTAAATTATGACCAAAAATTCTACCTATTGACACAATCAAGTTTACAGTTTTTATCATAAGTTTTTATTCTTAGATTTTTCTTTAAATTCATTTTTTATTAAGGACTTTAAAAGTCTTAATTCATTCAAGTCCCTGCAATTATTAACTTTATCTAAAAGGCCTAGGTTGAGTGAAATATTCTTTGCAAATGTATTCCAAGAATATGTATCATGCCAGTCCAGTACTTTCGACAATATAATACACTGAAAAAAAATATGATTAAATTAATAGACCATAAAAGTGTCACCATTTTTAGAAGTGCACATTATTTTTTCTGGAGACAAATTTTGAAAGAAATTAACCAAACTGAAGATAACATATTTAATAAATTTCAAGACAATTTCTTAAAATAATTTCTTTTCATAAGATTCACTTTATTCAGAGATAAGAACATTTTTCATTATGATTAGCATTTTTAATGAGCATTTATCAAAATTTGATGATAAACTAGGTGGGCATTTGGAAAACAAGTCTTTTCAGTGATTGTTTGTGCACAACTCTTGTTTTGAGATTTAAAAAAAAATTTAGATAAACAAAATTAGTTTTTTTCCTAAACCATGTAAACCATATAATGAAACTTGTAGTTTTCCTGAATAATATTAGATGTTATCAAAATTTATTGTAAAAGGATTGATATTGATCATCTTATTTTGTTAAGAAACCGACTTGTTAAATTACTTTATTTTTTTTTAAATATCATTTGCATGATTATTAGTTATTATTAATATGTTAATAGTAATAACTCATTTAATAATGCTAACAAACAATTGAATACAATGTACATCATGTACATTTATATTTATAAACCTTCTACTTAAAAAAAACATTATTAAAAGTGTTTATTTCAAATGCTAGTCAATAACTTTATCTTTGACTTTTTGCCATTTCTACTCAAGATTCTTACCAAGAAGAAATTGAAAGAATAAGAAACAAACAAGTAATGAAAAAAACATACAAAAATGAAAAAAAAAAACAAAAAATAAAAAATTTAGATAACATTAAAACAAAAAAACAAATAAGAAATTAAACAGACTAAAACTATATTTTATTGTACAATTTCAATAAAAGGTGAAATGTCAATTTTAAAAGAAACTTTATTTACCTGTACAGGTAAATTTTAATCGGTGCATTACGTTTGCGCGCATTACCATTACATTTGCGCGCAAAAATCATTACGTTTGCGCGCAGCTTTTGATTACAATTGCGTGCATTTTTTTGACAGGTAAACTCAGGTAAAATACAGGTAATAATACTTATTTGATTATAATTTGGTCAATTATTAACAAGTATAAGTTCTCATTCCGTTAGTGTTAGTCCCCAGCTCACCAACGATGAGCTTAAAGTGGGATTTCGAGAAAGATAAGTCCGTTTTATTATGCACAAGCACTAAATTCTAGAAAAATATAAAGGTAAAAATTCTAAAATGCTAAAACATACCTAATTGTAAAGGTTAAAGTATTGATAAATTCATTTCTTTACATGTCGGTATACATGCCGAAACTCCATGTTAGTGCCTTGGTGTAACTTTACAAACTAATTTTAAAAACGATCACTATTCGTTGAAACACTTTTCACTCTGAAATATTGGCAATGAAGTTAGATGTATGTCTTAAGCTATACGAGTTTATAATGATCACTTTATAATTTGTTTTAGAATTTAATATGAAAATATATAATTTGAATTAAGAAATATTTTCCACATTAATAATTGATAGTCATATTTATTATGAAAATAAAAAAAAATATTGTCAATTATAATTAATTTAATTTTTTCTTTATATTTTTACCTGAGTTTACCTGTAAAATGAATGCGCGCAAATGTAATCAAAAGCTGCGCGCAAACGTAAAACATTTTAATCCGTAGTGCGCCCATTTTAATGAAACATACCAGCTGAAAACTTCAACCCTGATTGATTTTAACAGGTCACATAATGAGATAAAAAATCTACCTATGTTTTATGACCCCCAATAAATGGCCAACATCTCAAGATTGAATACCCCAATAAATGCAGCTACAGAAGTTCTTTCTGTTCAACATTTTGTACTACCAGAATAAGGTTCATTCTGTTGCTATACTAGTTACAGTCTTTATGAAATAAGTAAAAATGAGAATGGAAATGGGAATGTGCCAAAGAGACAACAACCCGACCATAGAAAAAAACAACAGCAGAAGGTCACCAACAAGTCTTCAATGTAGCGAGAAATTCCCGCACCCGGAGGCGTCCTTCAACTGGCCCCTAAACAAATATATACTAGTTCAGTGATAATGAACGCCATACTAATTTCCAAATTGTACACAAGAAACTAAAATTAAAATAATACAAGACTATACCCTATACCTCTAGCCAATGTAGAAAAGTAAACGTGTATAAAGGCCACACCAATTTAATTCCTTGTTTGACCAACCCGCCCGCACTTATTTTTTTCAAAAGAGGATTTTTCTTTTATATATATTCCCCCTTCCCGCATCTGGAAATGTAATCGTGTCCATTTCCCGCATCATTTTTTGTAAATATTATAAAAAGATATTAACACTTGTTTTCAAATCACTGTCTTACCTGTATTTATTGTTTAAAACCTATAAGCACCCGACCACACTGTATAAATATCTTGTGTATTTTTTTTTATTAATAATTAAACCTATATACATTGTATCCCAAGTGGGAGTACTCCGATATAAACATGATAAATATATAACAGGAAAAAATGCCTGTACATTGGTTTCCTTCCCCTTACTTACAAAATATGTTCGTTGTCAGAACTTCTAAAGAACAGTTGGCTTCAATTGCAAATATATTGCAAATATATTGTATGCCGGCAGAAAAAAACAACCCATACTCGCTGCATGTTTATGTACCTGTCAGGATTGATTTGAGGGCCTGTCGTTCAGTAGTTTGTTGATGTGGTTCATAGCCTGTTATTTCTCAGTTTGTATATATATTAGATAGTTGGTTTTCCTGTTTGAATTGTGTACTCTAGTTATGTTGGGGTCCCTTATGCCCTTATAGCTTGCTGTTTAGTCTGGTCATAGGCCTAGCCGGTGTAAAAGGCTGATAAATGACTTGAATTTGTTATCAGGTTTGGAAGAACCCTTCTTCAAGTAAGGGGTTATTTAACTGTTATAGAAAAGAAAAATAGAATAAACCAAGGATTTGTATAGTGCTACTATACAAATCCTTGGAAAAGCTTAGAATTTTTTACTTAAAACGAGGAAAACTACATCATATTTGAAACAACTTTTCTAAAAGAGGGGTCCGCACTTTCTGAATAATATAAAAGTAAATGATATGTGTGGTTGATTAAAGTCCAGAAATATTACAAAATTTGTAGACATGTTTTGACCATTTAATACCAGATAGCTATATAGTTCTTTCAGAAAATATGAGGCGTTTTGTACTAAAAAGTGTTTTTTTTTACAAAATATATATTATAACTTATATGACCCCTCATAAAAGGGATATTCTATAACATTGTGGGGTGGTTCCCAACCTGATTATGACTTGGATGGAGATTTGTCTCTTTGGCACACATACATATACCACATCTAATTATTCAATTATTTAATGGTGTACAGGGAAAAACACTTCATACATTAAAGAAATGTCAGGGTACAAACTTGTGATAAATCAAGCTTTAATATCATGAATATTGTCAAAATCTAATATTTTATGTTCACAAAAAAACATTATAATCGTTCACCTTTATTTTTCATGCTTCACCTAAAAAATTGCAAATTGAATATTTTTTAATTAGATAAATTTTCAAATCGCTCGCTCGCCCAGATTTTTGGAGTCCAAAAATCCGTAAAACAAGAAACTAAATCATGAATTGGTGTGGCCTAAAAAGGAAAATTAATATTTATAATTATTCTGGGCTCACCTTTTCTGGAGGAAATTTATTTGTTGGCCCTTCTTAGGTAGTTAGTGCTGTGGGCCCCAACTTATGAAAATTTGTGGATCCACCACTGAGATAGCATCACATTCAAGAAATACATGTATAGCCTCACATGAAAACACTGAAAGACCCTGCGGAACTTGAACACTGGGTTGCTGTATGTGTATATGGTGTTTAATGCTAATTTGGTATAGGTTTTGAAGTTAGAACATTCACTGTTCTGAAATGTACCTGTATAATCATTTAAAAAAATAAGACATAAAATAGATTTGTCGTTTCGGAATCTTATGCATTCTGGCTAATATTTTCAAAAGCGTTCACCAAAAAGTTGTGATTGGCTTAACACGTACTAAATATTTGAATTCCATCCAATGATGTGGCGTTATTTTCATTTTGGTGTACGAACAATGAGATTACCATTTACCCATAGTCCTATACATTTGTATATAGATTATGGAAAAGGCGAATTACTACCTGAACCTTTTTGTTTCAAATTGGAGGCTGGAAACAAGCATATAATTTAAATTCGTTTTGGTTTGAATTAAATTAAATTAACTAATATAAAAAAGAAGATATGGTATAAATGCAAATGAGACAACTCTCCACAAGAGAACAAAATGACACACAAATTAACAACTATACATTGTATGTCACGGTACGGGACTTCAACAATGAGCAAAGACCATACCGCATAGTCAGCTATAAAAGACACCGAAATTACAATGTAAAACAATTCAACATGTTCAAACGAGACAGGCACAAATATTTACATACATACATAATGTAGCGGAGTTATTTTAATTTTGCAAAAAGTTGTTATTTTGATAGTGACTATTTTACAAAAATGTTAGGTGGATATTGTTAAGTTTTGAACACATCTCTTTTCACAGAATTTTGGCATGTAAGTTTGGATTACAATATAATTAGTCCTTCATGTTTATATATATTGGAACATAGTTCGCTATATGTAAGAAGTAGTAATTTGGGAGGATTAATATTCGAAAATGGAAGAATCGGCAAGAAAAAATATATAATTGCTATTTTTTTATTACAAAATAACTTGATATTCCAAATGTGCATATCAGTAATACTGTTATACTGCTTACTAGATGTTTTTTTTTGTGTACACGATTGTCAATTGTTACTTTTTTTTATTACAGGTTCAAGATGACAATGATGAGAACAAAAGTGCAAAAGATAAGCCTTACATGTACATTGCAATACGTGACTGCAGGATGTATGAACCAAAAACATGGACAACATGTGTTCAGGGCAACATAACTTTTTGAAATGGAATAAAGATAACTTTCCAACCAGACGTTCCACAGTGTGATCATGGTGATGTCCAACAGCATGTTAAAAATGATTAAAAACAATATAGTAAGACTCAGCTTAAAGGTGAAAGGAGGATCCAGTTTTTGACACCCACTTTTTCTTGCCTGTTTTTTCTGGACAGAAAGAAAACCCTCCATTTAAATAGAATGCAGAAAGTGACTGTTAAATTGTAAAATTATAAGAACCTACAGATGGAAACATGTGTAAAGAAAAAACCTCATGTAATCTATAAAGTAATTCAACATCTTGTAGCAGCCTCGTAGAGATTGTTCCACAGCAGTTAAGGATGACCAAAGGTGAACAGTTCTAGTTTTCAACATGAACACAGACATGTCACACAGAAATTAATCTAAACAAGTACAATTTGATTAAAAAGAACATGAAGAATGTGTGCTCATATACATGTACGTTGTACAATTTTGTACCTGTATAATGGAAAAATTACATGTGCAATTTATTACGAACAAAAGACCAACATAAAAGGGCTAAATGTTATAGATATCTGTAAATTTACATTATGTTCATAAGAACAGCTGCAGTATCAACATTTGAACAGTAACATCATCCATTAATTTTTTGTCAAGCGTGTGTATCAAAACATTAATTTGATTAAATATTTCTATGTATGCACTGTACTTGCATTACAATTTCATGAGTAATAAGGCCAGTTTGATTTCAGATTTTTATGAAAGTTCTTGGATGTTTCATCATGTTCATCACAACTATTTATAGGTTACTGTACAGCTTTCAACAATGAGTAAAACTCTTTATCAAATTACATTTGTACATGAGTTATGCTACCTTTAATACACAAATTAACAAATAATGACAGATAGCAACCAAAAAAGAACAACATAAGCTTTAGCTTAAGCATTTTGAGAGACTGGCACATACAATGTGACTTAGTAAATATAAAAAAGATGATGTGGTATGATTGCCAATGAGACAATAGTCATGTGATCGTAAACATGTTTTTGAGAGTTTTTCTGTGACATTAACATATATCAGATTAAGAAAGGGCATTAAATATCATGTACATGTATGGGTACATACAAAATTAAGAAAATGTGGTTTCATTGCTAATGAGACAACTCTCCCAAATAAGGGCAAGCAACTAAATGATGTAAAAGTAAAAAACTAAAAGTCAGTGTTAGGCCTACAACTACGAGCAAATTTCATACAACATAGTCATTTAGCTGAAATGCTCGTCTTGAAAATTGTACTGCCTTTAACAATTGAGGGTGTTGCAGTACAAAATTCAACAAAAAGAAACCAGAAAAAAAATTCAACCTTGAGAAATCCTTAGAAAATTATGTAAATAATTTCAAATGAAACACATGAAACATGCAGTGGTGAATACAGGTTCAAAGTTTGAGATGCAGGTTGTTCAATAGAAGGTGGTACCATGTACTTTTAATTCTAATGTTACGGAAAGTTTCATGTACATTTACCAGCTAAATTTAGGTATTTTATATTCTTGCAATATACATTGTATTTAAAAGAATCTACTATAAGGTAAAGGGTGTCGGTCAACATGAATGACATGTAGATATCAATGAATACCAACAATTGACGAAGTTCAAACTCGGTCATATCTGTAGATAATGCAGAAAAAAGAAAAAAAAATATATCAATAGCTCAATCAAACTTGATTGGTGTAAAACACACAAAACATGCACAAGGACTCATAAAGAAATATTTAAAGAAGTTAAAATATAAAAGCCACAATTTGGTACTAAACATGAATCCCAGTAAAAGTTGAACTTGAAGTATGTTCCATTAGACTGTATTTGGACAGAAAACATACTTTCAGTTGTGTTAAATATACAGATACATTGTACATGTAATCATAAAATATTGCCATTTCCATTATCAAAATAAGACACAGATGAGACTTCTATCATTGTCTTCGCTTATTTATTTTTCTTCCGTAAAGTTCCATAACACATATCGCCTATTGTAAACCACTCAAACTGTATACATTTGTACATGAAAATTCAGAAATAATTGAATGCGAATAATGTGACTAGGTAAATATCGTAATAATAAGAACTTGCATTCTTAAACATTTGTAACTGAAACATGCACTTTTATGAGGAATTATTAGAAATCTCAATAAATAAACATTGTTTAGTAAAATTGAGAATGGAATTTGGGGAATGTGCATGTCAATGAGACAACCCAACCAAAGAGCAGATAACAGCTAAGGCATCCATTCTTGAATACATGCAATAATAAATGATCTTATACTGGAAATAGTATAATAGATGCATGCAAAACTTTCAGTATTTACAGTTTTAAAAAAAATTGCTGGGTATCCTGATTTCACATGTTTTATAAACTGATTTTATTTTAAATAATGAATCATTTTTCAAAAATATATTGAAAATCGACATATATATATATATGTGAAATCTAATTAGGTTAGTGTTGGTTATATAATTTCTAAGTTTATCCAGATTTTTAAAGAGGGGCGCGGGTCAACAAGAAACAGGTAAGCAATACATGGTCACACAAAGACTTTAATGCAATTTGTCTGTTTTATATCAAATAAGGAGATGAAGTATGATTGCCATTGAGACAACTATCCACCAATTGCAAGTTCTAATGAAATAACACTATAGGCAAATACCTCCTTTGACAATGAGAAAATTCATATTGAATAGTGGGCTAAATATGGCTTGGCCATAAAAAAAAATCAATTGAGAAACTTAACAGCCTAATGAATAACAAAACAGATATGTCAACAGACATGAACCAAATTAAAACAAGCCACTGACCTTTAAAACTGTAAAACACCAATACAAAATATTTTTTTTGGTCACAAAATGAAATGTGATGTTTGATATATACACAAAATACATGATAGATGAAATATAATTGTATGCGATTACTGACTGGGACATCAATTTTGGAAATTAATATCCTTGCCTAGTAAAAATTGGAAAAACACAAAATGGAGGGAAAAAGTGAAAATATTTTTTCACACAGTAACAGCAACAGTGATCAACCCCCACCAAAAAAATATGTCTGGGTAGCAACAGATGATAGAAAACTTTGAAGTTGCCTCACCCTGAATAGAAATTATCTTCCATTTAAAATTAAGTTGATTCTCTATACTTTTCAAGACTTCTGATTGAATTTGTATTACTGATTTTCAAACATATTTTGCAACTGAATATGTCAGAACTGCTTGTTTTCTTTTATATAATATTTAATGCATACTATTAGCATAAATTTACAAATCCACATTTAATAGAAGGGATTTAAGTATGTTGAGATCAAGGATTTATTTAGCAAAAGATCAGTGATTTATATACCCAAAATAAACAGTCTGACATAGTCATTATACTCATCTGGGGCTGGAAGAAAATAAATGGTTGACTAACAGGACCAAGGTCAACTTATAACATACATTGACGGATCAGGGGGAGGGGGGCTGGAACCCCCCTTTGTTTGGACGATCAATGCATTTGAGTGGGAGCATATGGTTGGAATCCCCCCTTTTACTCTGGGTTGGGACCCCACCCCACCCCCTTTTTTTTAAAATGGCTGGATCCGCCCCTGACATAAAAATCTAGAACTCGGACAACCAACATATACACTATAAGACTACTTTTCAAAGTTTAAGCGACCAAATTTGCATAGAGATTGGTATTACAAATTATGTATGAAGGAACTGCACATATTTTGTCAGTCTCTTTTCCGGGAAAATTCGATTTTCTACATACAGTTGAAACCTGAAGAAGTGCGGCAAACACGCACAACTTGTTTTACTATCGTCGGTTATTACAAAGGTCGAATGATTTCAACGGATATTGTTAATAAGATCAATTTATGTTGAGGTTTAATAATGTAAATACTCCAGAATTTACTGTGACAAGGGTTGCGGTTCTTTGATGATTGTTCGGGTCGTCAGTGCGCTTGAATGACATAGACAATTTATCGAAACCATAGTTACGAAATCTAAATTCACAAAAAGCGGGTTACCAGAGACGATATTTCTCAAAAAAATCAACTGAAATAGAAAGCTGTAGTTATTACCTAATAGAAAAGTGCTGCGCGCTTAATGAATATGAAACAGTAATCAAATTAAGAACGAAACTGTGTACAAATTTATCGTTATATGCTGCCGGGTAAACTAAAAATATTATTTTAATTTAATATGTTCACTTCTGGAAAATCGCGCAGCACTTTTAAGCAACGGGAAAGCACAAGGATTCGTTTAAAAAAAAGTTTGTTGATTTTTATTTAGTCTAGTAACCCGTTTTTTGCCAATTTGATTAAGGCATTTTACCCCTGTGGAAGTCACGTGACCTAGGCGATCATGACCAAAATTTCGGTTTACTGATATTTGTTGAATTTATATATTCATGTAGTAAGGATAAGATTGATGAATTGTTGTTAAAACAATTTTATTCTTGAAATATCACATTTTGCCCCTATTTACGTTTAAAAGTGCCTTAACCTACCTGCGTAAAAATAAGCAAATATTTAATGATTATGTGATTATATTGGCAAAAAAATGGTGATTATGTGATTACTAGAACCCCCCCATGAGGGGCCTCATTAATCAACCATTTTCGACAAAAAGAAATGCTTGCAAAAAATTAAGAATAAGACAGTTTTTATCCATTGATTTGATGTGATGAGATTTCGGTTTTTGCCAATTGAAGAGACTGTCCGTTTAGAAATTTCCGTAGAGCTTGTTATTTTTGCTCTTTATTAAAAGATTATATCATGATTAATTAGCAAAGGATTAGGTCCGGTAAGGGCCGATTTTGGACTCAAATTTCAGGTTCATCTGAAAAAAGATTTTGACCCCTTTTTGAACACTTTTAAAGTGTCTATTTTATTTGAATGAATTAGTTTATGTGAAAGATTTTAACTGATTTATTCATAAAAAACGCACCGATTCAAGCTGAAATATGAAAAATCTACCAAATATGCCGAAAAATGTAACTTTTCAGATGGTTTTTGTCAAAAATGAAAGTGGCCGCATCCGTGTTCATCCTCAACCTTTATATATGTTATGCATTATCATAAAATACAACTTACATTTCAATATTAAGGATGAACACGAATGCGGCCACTTTCGTTTTTCACGAAAACCGTCTAAAATTTAACTAAAATGCTAGAATTGTGAAGATTTCAGTAATTTAGCATGCCTAAATGCTAGTACCCGATATATGTGCATTGTATTGTAAAAAAACAGCCCGTTTTTATGTAGCAAAAGCATTTTACTGTCCAAAAAATAACTAAAAGTTTACATTTTAACAATTTTGTAAAACTGCTATATTTTGGGGCCAAAAAGGGGTCTTACTGGACCTACTCCTTTGATAACCTATTAGTGTATATAAAACTTTGTATCATATGATATTTGTTAATACATGTGTTCTTACAAGTTTACGTTGCTTCCGTATTTGTTGTGTCACGGATTCTAGCAGTAAGGGTCTATAATCATTGGTAACTTTAATAATTACAAAAACTAAAATGTTACCTTTTTTGCCTTAAAAGAGAGGAAAAGAAAAAAAATTAAATATAAACAAACATTGTGGGAACAAATTTGTATTCCATTTTTAATTGATTTCAGGCTACTGTTTATAAACTTCTATGTAGCAACATGTCAAACAACGTCTGAATATAAAGTAAATATCTCCCGCTTTTTTTATAATCTTAGTCATGCTTTCCTATGATGATTTTCTTAATAGAGATTGGTTTCTTACCGTGGAACTGTTGAAGAATAGGTTCATTGTATTCATGTCGACGTAATGTCTTCAAGTTGTACAGAGAACATCAGGAGTTATTTGAATGCTATGGGATATCTGCGTCACGTATGAAAACTGATATGTTTCTATATTCGTAACAACCAGCCTTTTTTTTTGTCTCAGAATCAACTGAGGCTCATCACCGAATTTAAACTTAACATGAGCAACACGTTTGATGATATTAGTTGAATATCATCTGCTTATCCGTCCAGACCACCTGATATCTCCCTATAATTTGTAGGGTTTGTGTTGCTGAATTTCTAGGGTTTTTTTTTTATTTTTTATTGTTTTATTTTGGTTTTGTTTTTACTTTTGTTTACAACTTGCTGGTTTTGCCTCAGCTTTTACATTTTCAATCTTTGTTTGGTACCTTCCGTTTCTTTCTTCTTCTTTTTTTTGCACAACCAACGCATTGGTATGATGCTTCAAAGCTACTACTTCCAAACAAGCAAGTTTGTCTTGTTTTCAAAAAGTTTTTTCCAAATAATACAGCTTCGATTAAAGAGTTTTAATATACCGAACGTTGTAGGTAATTAACGAATGTTTTAAGTCTTTTACTTATTGTATAGCTTCCTTGTATAATTTTAATTACAAACAGAAGGATCAAAATGTCAAATATAACCGGAAATGTTATGCTAAAGATATTTTTCTCTTAGAAATATTTAAACAACTTTACGTATTTCTACCCACTAATGGTATTATTCATTATATTCAGTTGCAACATACCAATCCGAATATACATCAGGTTAACATGTTTATTTGTTATAACCTGTAGTGTAGAGTAAAATATGCAAGTGTGAACTGATCATTATTTGCTGATCAACATCAGCTGTATTTACATTGAATATTGTTCTTTTTTCGTAGTATTAGTCTATTGTAAATATGACTGGTATACTTCAACACAAGTAACCATATTAACATTATATGATGTATTACCCGACTCTCTTTAAAATGAGTAACAAAGACTTCAAATTATACTGCTTCGACTGATCGATAATAGAAATATATTGATTTGATTTTTCTAATGTGATTTATTTGAATAATTCAAGTTTTGACAAATGTACATTTGTATTTAGTTACCAATACATGTAGCAGTGGTTCAATTAATATTAAAACTTATCGTTTATCGCCTGAAATCTAGTCAATTGAAAATACATTTTAGGGAAACTAATGATTGTAGTTTGATAACATAGCTGCAAGTTCCAATTTTGTTCGCATTGCTCGTGTACTTCGTGCAAATAGTGATTTTGAAAATTGCAGTTGAACATTAAATGCCTCATAGTATCGTATATAGGATCAAGTTTTAGCGAATATGTAACAATGATAGTCAAAACCATCAGCTTGATATAGAGAATGCATAGTATACAAAATCAATGACATTAAGTTTTTATTTGACAAACAAAGCAACACAACACAATTCAAAATAAGCGTACAATAAGATACATGAAAACACTAATTGAAATACTGTAATTAAGTATGCTAGTAGTAATTAGATATAAACATGATAACTATAAATAAGACGAAATTACAAAAGTATGATTGCCAATGAGACAATTCTCCAGAAGGGACCAAAAGAGAGACGATTGATACCAGAGGGACAGTCAAACTCCTAGATCGAAATTAAGTGACAACGCCATTGAAAAAAGGAAAAGACAAACAGACAAATAATAATACACACGACACCAAATGACACAACTATAGTAGACTGTATGGCTTTCGACAATAAGCAAAGCCCATACCGCACTGTCAGCTATAAAAAGTCCCGAAATTACAAAAGTTAAACTATTTAAATAACGAGTTTATATATATACAAAAAAAAAATGAACGAAGAATGCGTATGTAACATAGCAGCAAACGACAATCACAGAATTACAGGCTTTTGACTAGGAACAGGCCAATACATACTGAATGTGGCGTGTTTAATCTAGCTCATCAGATGGATACAAAAATAAATATATCTACCAAAAACACAGAATTGACGTGGGCGGGTACTTGTATATTCCATCAACAACAAAACACTGAGTACCGATCTGAAAGTAATCTGCGTTACTGACAACTAATTTGAAACCACTTACAACTAGCTATAGATGTCAAGATTCTACTTCGTCGAAATAATTTAACCATTACAACACATTTTTTCTATTATAATAATGAAAGCCATTGTAAGAATGATGCGCTGTCATTTTAGCTCTTGAGAACTGATAAATTCATATAGATAGAATCATAACGATTCGTATATGAAAGCTGCAATTTAAAGACACATGAATCTTTTAGCTATAAAAGAGGGACGAAAGATACCAAAGGGACAGTCAAACTCATAAATCTAAAACAAACTGACAACGCCATGGCCAAAAATAAAAAAGACAAACAGAAAAACAATAGTACACACGACACAACATAGAAAACTAAAGAATAAACAACACGAACCCCACCAAAAACTAGGGGTGATCTCAGGTGCTCCGGAAGGGTAAGCAGATCCTGCTCCACATGTGGCACCCGTCGTGTTGCTTAAGTGATTACAAATCCGGTAAATAGTCTAATTCGGTAGGTCATATTCATGAAAGGGAAGGGGATTGTAGTTACGACGTAAGGAACATATCCGATATCATTTGTGAAACGGTTATTCCATAACGGTCAACCAACTCGTGATGGCGTCCGTAAAATTTACGAAGGGATGATTTCAACTATATATAAAACATTATTGGATTTGAGGCATAGGACTTTTGTCAACTTATAACTATTGTCTGATTTGTAGTCAGGTGTAAGTTATTTTCTGACGACAAAAAAAACAGAGAGAATGGACATGGGGAATGTGTCAAAGAGACATCAACCCGACCAAATAACCAGCCGACTGCCACCAATGGGTCTTCAATGCAGCGAGAATATCACGCCCCGAAGAAGTGCTTCAGCTGCCCCTAAGTAAAAATATATACTAGTTCAGTGATAATGAACGTCATACAAAATTACGAATATATATGAAAGAAACTAAAATTAAAAATCATACAAGACTAACAGATACTCCTAACTTAGGACAAGTGCACAAATGTGAGGGGGGCATGTTTTGGAATTCAAAATAGTCTTGATAATTAAAGAAATGTCATGAATATCAACCTATCGGATGTTGAGAATGGACAAGGGGAATGTGTCGAAGAGACAACAACCCGACCAAAGAGCAGGAAACAGCCCAATGGGTCTTTCATAAAGCGGACAAAAATCCCGAATCCGGAGGCGTGCTTCTAAACAAACCTGATTACTATTTCAATGATAATGAACGTATAATGAATCAGTGATATTTAAAAACATATCGGATTTGAAATTAATATCTTTACATTAACATTTTATATGTATGAAGCATGCTTGATTGTACATGGATTCAGATACGGATTGCATCTCATTAGACAATGCCTTACATGTGTTTTGTCAAATGTAACTATAAGATTCAAATTGTTGATTACAGTTACATAGTATCGATGATTTATAAATATTAGAATTGAATCCTGTGTTCATTTGTTTTAATTGATGCAAAATAAATGCAAGTGCTTCATACATAATATAATTGCCACTTGCGTTCATTTTGTAGATCAAAGCAAAGAACATAATTAAATTTGACAATTAAATGTTTTTCTTAATTTGGAAAGTTGAGTAAATTAAACGAATGAAGTGTGTTTGCACATCCATTTGATTAATACAAACTAAACTGTTAAAAGAAGGAATCATTAAACAGAACAGAAGTCATTAGATACAAGTTTGAAATAAAAAAAAATAACTAAATACTCAATAGTCAATTGGTTAAAATATATATATAAGACACTGAATAAAAGTTTGTCAAACAATATTCCATTTGTTAACCTACAATCAAGCCAGCATGACCGCTATCATTCAGGTAATGTTCTAAGTAGAAGAACATTTTTGGTACAGTTAACTTAATTAATGATGAAATTCACATATATATGAATGCGAGTGGTCACAATCATGCTGACCCCAACGAAAATCGAAAACTGTCCAAATCCCCAGGCATAACTGTTCCTTAGGTTTATTTGGTTGGTTCGAACCCATATCACTAAATGGCATAGCCTGGCTTGGTTTACTTATCCATTCCATGTCATTATCTTGGTTAAAATCATAACCACCGACCCAGTATCCTTCTATTAAAAAAAGATTTGCATCATCGTTCATTCAATATTTTTCGCGAAATACAATAGGTGTATAGTTTATCATATATCATATTTGTACAATGTTGTGGCTTGTCGAAAAGTGAAGCAAATATCATTTTTTAGTCATGACGCAGATCCGTATGAGAAAAAAACAGAACATTGCACAAAAAAGGGTCACTAGAAGCGCGTCAACAGAAACACGACATCCATAAATCAATGTAAATTGCATTATTCCATAATACAGCAAACGTTATGGTTCATAACCGATTTTCTTTGTATGTTTAACATATTTTGCACTTGTGGTAAATTTACCACTTGTAAAACATTTCATATGAAGTATTTATAGAAATTGAATATACGGATGGTGTTAAAGGATGACATTATAATATCATCGTGTTTTGATTTGTAATGAGGTTTTTTTTCGGATTTTCTTTTTTTTCATATATATATATAACATTTGTTAAAGTGTTTCTCCCAAGTCAGGAAAAAATGAGTAGGCGTTTCATTTGTATCTTTGTGTTTAACCTTACGTATGTTGTCCGTTGTTTGTTATTTAGAAAATAAATATGTGTCTTGTTATGAAGACTTAGTTCTTTTATATGGATAAGTCTTTTTCTTCACGTATATCTTACAGAAATATTTTTTTTTACAAATTAAAAGAGAAAACAATTACCTGTATTACCAATGATCCTCACTTCATTCTTAATGAACTCATTCTCCTCTGCTGTTTCCAATTCCAACAGCTTACCTCCAAAACATTTACAACTTTCCTTAATTAAAACAAACATACATATGCAAATTGTTTTTTAGAATTATTAACAAAACTCAGAGTTGTCACCATGTCAATTTTAAAACTGTAGTCTGTATGTACAATTGTATACAGATACATGCAATATTTGCCAAAACAAAATATTAGGAAAAATATAATCTTGCGAATTGGAGAATGAAATGTCATGCTTCGCATGTAAAATGAAAGAAGAAGCCTGGTAATAACAGATTTAGTTATCAATTGGCATAACAATTTCAGCACTGCAGAGATGAATAAATGTAAGAGCTTTTACCCCTATTTCAAATAAAAGCCAGAAGTTGTGTTCAAACATTATTGCTTTTCAAAAGAACTTTAACAAAATATCTAATGACCAAAGTACCTAATGACCCAATATCAGAACAATTCAAGGTATTACTTACGTTCGCCTTCTCCCATTCAACAGGCCCTTCAATAATAGAATACATGGAATTCCCAAAGCTAGAGGATCTTGTATTGGTCATTGGAACTTTAAAAAAAAACAAATATGATTTATAGCAATATATAAAATCAATATATAAAATTACTTGTAGAACATTATGAAATCTACATCAGTTTTTTATAAACTAGCCTTTATTTTGACATGTTGAAAGCTCAAAACACATATTCAATTCCACAGTCGCATGTTGCATCTTAAATCTATCATAAGTTCCTGCATGGTGATGTTATTCTGTTAAACAAGATAGATTTAAGATGCAAAATGTAAACAGTGTAAGGCGATATATTAAAATGCCATATTTTCATTGGCTAATACAAGGGTAATAATTTACTCTATCACATAGCTGAGCGGATGACAATTTTATCGAATGTCACCCTCTCATCCAGACCAATCAAAATCGATAATTTAAAAAGCTGGAATTGAATTTACATCAAGCTATTAAGGACAAGTTCTATGTTTTGGCTCAGCTTCTATAATTTGACTGTCAAAAAAAATCTTGTTTCACTTCTATTGATTTTTCTCATTCTCGTAACGTTGTTAAGAACGTGACGTCATAGAATAACTTTTAAATACAATTTATTTCTAAAAGACATTAAGGATATTCAGTGCAATAAATTAGATAACAGATAGATGAGAGGGTGATAGAGCAGATTGGTAACCCTCGAAAAAGCATTGTCAACCTTGGCTTTGCCGTGGTAGACAATGTTTTATCGGGGTAGTAATCTGCTATATCACCCTCTCAGCTATGTGTTATTTATTTAATGTTTAATGTCAAACAGATAACAATGTAAATATCAACGTAATTTAGTTGTCGTTGTCTCAGTCAACAGCAAAGAATCAATTGCGTTTGTATATATTGAAAACGAACCGTATTGAGATGACGATATCGAAAGAGTATCATAGTTGTATATTCAAAATGATTTGGAAATTGTTTTCTTTGGTTACCAGGTTCAAATCCGTCAATTATATGTGAAATTTCAAGTTTACATGGGGTTTTTTTCTGTAAATAACAGCAGCAATACAATCGCTAACAAATAGATTGTTTATGGTTTTTTCATTCGGAAATAGTTAGTTTAAAACAAAAAAGAAACACCTCAGTGTTACACTGTAAATATGACACTCATTTAAACATTAAAACTTACGATAGATGTTCCGTCGAACAGTACTCCATCCGTCCATGGTTTCAGTATTCAGGTAACATTTCTCTAAAGTATCAATACGACATGTTGATGTTCCCGTACAAAAGCTTGCCAAACAGCATTGTCTGCTTGATAAGCATTCGCGTGCACACCCGATTATTGACGCTGAGTTAACATCGACGGTGCTTTCACTCTTCGGAATTCTCGTGCCGCCCGTCGTTTGAAACGATCCTACCTCTTTGGCATTTATGTTTGTTAAGTTTAACAAACATATTGTAATGAAATAAACAGGTGCACAATAAAAGATGCAGCGAATTGTCATACTGATTTCAGTATATAAATATACCTATCTTGTGTGTTGCCGGTTGAACTGCCGTCTTTTAATGAACAAAAAATCTTGGATATGGTTTCCTAATATAACCTCATGTTAAACAAACATATAAAGGGTAACCTAAAAGCATTGATCTGATTCGTTGCAGCTATCCAATAGAATATAAACAGTACTATAGCATTAACTAACAACACTGAATTGTACAATAAAGAAACAAACTTAATATCTATATCAGGAACAATTATACGGATGTTGACGTGCGATGTAGTCAAAAAAGACATTCTCTCCTATATTTGGAAGTCAATAAGCTTTCAATTTGGTTTCTTTTATCATTTAGAAAAACAGCATTCAGAGGATAAGTACTAGTATTGACATTGAAACGCTCAAAATGAATGTGACTAATAGCAATGCATTAAAGTCTTGCAAATCTTTGTGTTTTTTTATATCAACAGAGATTGCCATGACATTATTGAAAATTTAACCGTTTTGAGAGAAAAAAAACAAAACCGATATATATAAAAGGAAATAAATAGAAAAACGGACGTTGTGAGAACAATAGTTCTATTCAATTTATAGGTGATTTCAGCATTTGATCTATACATTCTACTGTGTATGTGTAGCAACAATTGAACACCGCCTTCATATATGTTTATTCCCCCATTTGTTGATATTCCAGCACATGCGTGTCCTATAATGATTTACTTAAAAGGGTTGCCGCTAACAGTGAATCTAATGATCAATAGTTCGTTTTGTTAACGTCAACGGAATCTCTTCGATTGTTGTACGGAGTCCATCAGAACAGGTTTACTGTTGTGTGATATCTGTGTCCCATATGGCACAAAATTACAATTGTTGTAACCACAATTTTTTTAATTTTTTTCCTCTATCCTAAATTAACTGAATGACACTTATCACCGAAATTATACTTGACACGAGCGATATGAACGATGAAACTAGTGGGGCATTATTTGCTTACTCTTCCAGAACAACTGAAATCCCCCTGTGGTTTAAAGGTTTCTAGTTTGTCTTCTTGTCGCTTTTAAATTATTAATTTTATGGTTTGCCATCGCTTTGTCAGTTTTACTTCGACTTATACATTTTGATTCTTCCCTTAGTACATTATGCATCTTCTTGCACAACCAGAGTATTTTGAATAATATGCCTCTAAGCTTACTGTTTCAAAAAAGCAGGTGCCCTTTTTGCCAACAGTTCTATCAAATAATACAGCTTTGAGAATAAAGGAGTTATAAAATATCGAAATTTGTTAGAAATTGACGACTTTTTTTTAAAGTTTTTCAAATCATTGTTAAGCTACAATGTATATATTCTAATTCAAATAAAAAATCAAATGGTTAATATTTCAAATCTTACTAGAACGTTTACGCTAGGTGTCAATTTAATCAAGTTAATATAATAAAAATACTCTTAAACAACTCAACGTATTTCCATCCAATCAAAATGCTAGTCAGTCAGTGATACATGTTGCTGTCTGAGGCGTTCTGATAAAAAACAAAACATGCGTTTCCACCGGGTCAGTTTCTTTTTGCATCAATACTTTTGCTAAAACAATAATTTTTTTTCGCCATTCTCAAATTTTGTGTCTACTCACACAACATGCATAAAGCTTTTTTTTTCTTATTTATTAAACCTATACATATCTTGGTCATATCTTTCATTTCAATAAACAAACAATTAATTTGAGCAAAAAATTTTGAACTTTTTACAAAATACTGTAGTTTTTTTTCTTCTGAGAACACGGGATTCATTTGTGATCAAGTTTTGCATCGAAAGACGATATCACACAATAAACCATTGGTGAATCACAATACATCTTTTATATGAACTTAGAAGAGGTAGTATGATTGCTAATGAGAAAACTCTAAACAAGAGACCAAATGACACAGATATTAACCATTAACTATAGCTCACCGTACGGCTCAACAATGAGTAAACTGAAACAACATAGTCAGCGTTACAAGGCCCCGAAATGACAATTAAAACAATTATTTATTGTATGTACAAAATAATGAACAAAAAACAAATATGACGTACAGCAACAAACGACAACGAGGGAATTACAGGATCCTGACTTGGTCCTCCCCTGACCTTGGACAGTGATAAAAAAGTATAACTTTACTTCAAATAGAATGTTTTGCATGGAATGTAATCGATTACATTTTATTAGCAAAGTAATTGTAATTTAAGCGTATACATTTTAAAGTAATCGACCCCGTCCCTGTATGTAACACCACTAATTCGGGCCTGGCCAGAAAGCACATACCAGAAGTAGTACATATCTAAAGGGTCCTGTTCGAAGAGTATAATTATTGTGTACTATCAGACTGTAAATTTCAATTATAACTTCCCTTGAACCTGTGATACTACAGATACGGAATGATGTCTAATATTTATTATCAATATTAAAATATTTGATTTTTTAGATATTTCGGAACCTTTCTGTTATGATTACAAATGAATATTTCTGAAACATTGTACAAGAAAACTTAACTCCTTTGGTTATTTTTTTTAAAGCTTATGTTTATTTCGGTGTGTTTGTTATGTGGATTTCCGTATTTCCCCGTTTTTATAGTATTTTCCTTTACATCATGACGTAAAACCCAACTCATGTAAGAAAGAAACTAACTCATACTATTACGACAGATCGATGTTTATTTCATTGATCGAGTAACCATTGAATACACATATTTTTACTTTTTTTCTTTTCTTTATGTTCATTATTTGATGAATATAAGTTTGAAAAGTTCATACGTCTTTATTGATCAGTAGTAAATGATCTTCAAGACATTATGCCGTTGTTGGTTTTTTTTTCTTCGTTTGAATGGTTTTACAATAGTCATTTCATGGGCCCTTTTTAGCTTGCAATTCGGTGTGAGTCTGGACTCCGGGTTGAAGACCGGAACTTGAATTATAACGGTTTACTTTTACAAATTGTGACTTGAATGGAGAGTTGTTTAATTGGCACTCATACCACATCTTCTTATATCTATATGCAAATATAATCGTATGTTGACTGAATACGATTAATTTATTACTTCATTTGCATTCAATTCGTTTAAATGCATCTAATGATAGTAATGTAAGACAATGAGCTACGCCTTTCTAATTAATCAACACATCGATGGGCAAACAGTGTTTTTAAAATTTCAGTTCGAAAGATAAATGACTTGTATGTGATCCATTGATAAAAATATATCAGACACTAAATAATCTTTATTAAGAGTCGTCGGCATAGTTTACAAAAACAAGAATGTACATTAAAGTCTTTTCAACTTTAAACTGGCGTACAAGGCACACCAAAACTAATCAAAATAGGTTTCCAATAAGTATCAGAAAAACAAAATAAAGCACTATGATTAAGTATAGTAGATATAACAGATAGAAGAGCATGATACGGACAAGATTCTACTTCGTCAAAATTATCTCCCCACTAAACCACTTATTTTTTCTTTTATGAAAAGTGGAGCCATTGTAGGGTTTATTGCAAATGTAGCGTATGAAGCCCAATAAATTTCTCCACTCAGCTTTCTTACGATCCTTAATTAACAGCTTTATTTAAAAAAAAAATGTATCTACCGGCTATTAAGCATTTTGAATGCACTTAAATTCCTTTTGACAAGTTAGAATTATCGTATGATAAGTTGTCATGACATATTATACAAACATTAATGGTGTTAAGGAAATTTCATAAATATTGAACAAGCAATGTATCTGCTTTGAATTTGACATCTTCACCATGAAAATTTCAGTCGTATGAGCTATAAATAATTGCACGTGGATTATAGTATAGATATTACCTCATTAGACCATATTTTGAAGAGTTGTGTATTCAATTTTACTTTAAGAATCAAAATGTTGATTACCAATACATATATTTTTTTCCCGATCACCTGTAAAAAATTAATACGAATGATGGCTTGTGATTATCAACATTTAGCCAGAACAAATTAAAATCACAAAAATATTTAACTCCGAATAAAATTGTAAACAGAAGTCCCTTATCAAATGGCAAAATCAAACTCTCAAACACATCAAACGAATGTATAACAACTGTCGTATTGGTACGGGCATTTTCTTATGCAGAAAATTGTGGATTAACCCTGATTTTAGAGCTAGCTAAACCTCTCGTTTGATATTCACATAAAATTCCATTATATTGACAACAATGTGTGAACAAAACAAACATACCTTATAGGTAAAAATGTCAAAATAGGGCTACACCAGTCAACATTGTGTTATAATCTCTATAAAACAATCAAATATTTAACAAAGAAACACACACAGGCATAAAGACAAATCACATAAGCAAAAATGAAATACAAAAATACAAAAAAGAAATACAAAAATGAAATACAAAAAAAAAAAATAATCTTCCATAATAGCACAATGGCAGGATGTACAAGTACCACGCCACGGCAAACATTTGTCAAATGAATATCATAAAAATACCCTTAACAGTAAAAATGATATTTAAAGTTACCATTAAAAGAATACTATAGACGAAAACTATTTAGCACATGAGAATTTATCAAGCAAAAATATTTAATGTTTTTCTATTTATATTTATAAACAGTGATTTAACTCAAATTATTTAGTCATTTTGGAAAAACTTTTTGTAAGTTTATCTGTGATAATTAATATTTTTCTATTGTTATTTCTTATTTTTAAAGCTCAGTATGAAGATAAGTTTATCTTTTTAAATCTTTTTTAAATTTTTAGAATTTGCATTTTTGAACATCTAGACTACAATGACTTGTTTAATGAAACCTTTTAACTTTTTGATTTTAGAAATGTTTGTACATAAGTGTCTCATAAGCCTACATAAGGCTGGATATTTGATCTTTTTATTTTGTGTTGTTTATGAAATTGTGTATATATATATGTCTGATCAAATATGTGACACTATAATAAAATAAATCATTATTACTATAACACGATATTAAGATAACAAACAACTTCATTAAATCCATTATATTGACAGGGAAACGTTTGGATTTTAGTTATATATACAAACTAACATACAAAATTCCGATTAGAAATTGCTGCGGGACACTAGGGACACTAGGGTTATTTAGATATCCCTTTTTTGTTATTTTCAAGCGGATATTGTGATGAATAAACAATCATAAATCGTCTTATACTCACCGTGTATGTAGTATGAACGATCAAATTTATATATTAAATATAAACAAAAACGAAATTGATTTAAAACAATGATTCATATGATATTCAAATTATGTCTTGGCTTACATGAGGTGTTCGTTATGTTTGGATCGACGGTTTGGATGACAGAAAATGTGTTTACTAGACATGGACACAGTTAGCAGTTTGTACAAAATGTTAATCGTCACTTGCGTTCATTCTCAAAATATTGCCAAAAAATGGACTTCTATAATATAATAAAATATGTTTCTGGATTTTTAACTTTTGAAAGGTTTTTTTAATGTTGATATTTGTACATGTATCCTATAGCGTCAAATATACACATATCCATGTTCTCCTTTCATGAAACTTCTATTCATCAAAAGTATTAGAAACATTATGTCAGCATTAAACGATGCATAGCATTATTAGAAAAAAGTAAAATCACAAAAATACTGAACTCCGAGGAAAATTCAAAACGAAAAGTCCCAAATCAGATGGCATAATCAAATGATAAAACACATCAAACGAATGGACACCAACTGTCATATCCCTGACTTGGTACAGGCATTTTCAAATGTAGAAAATGGTTGATTGAACCTGGTTATATAGCGATAAACCTCTCACTTGTATCACAGTCGCATCAAATTCCATTATATTTACAAAGATGCGTGAACAAAACAGACATAATATGTAAAATTGTCAAAATATGGGTACAGCAGTCATCACTGTGTCACAATCTCAAAACAAACAAATATATAAAAAAGAAGCACACAAACGATCTATCAAATTTAACAACAACATTCATTGCTTCGCGTGTTTGACGTCTGAAAATGTTAACGTCACACAGGAAGAAATATAAAATAATTTTGTCGTTCAAAGTAATTTCAAAAATGATATAATTTCACATGGGGAATGGTGGTATACAGGGTTAAAAAATTCAAAGTTTTGTTAGAACTTATTTCAGAAAAAAACCGAGAATTAAAATTATCCAGAAGTTCTTTAGAATTTTTAAGAATCTACATTTGGTCAATACCACTACGCGAGTAAAATAAGTGTTTCCTTCAAAACTAAGAAAATTTAAAGAGGCACAATAATATCCCACCACTGAAACACTAGCCTTACATATAAACGTTACTTTCAAAAGGTTGAGCAAATTGAACGAATTAATTTGTACAATCGCAAATTGAACGAATTAATTTGTACAATCACATTCATTTAATTAAATGAAAAGTTCAACTGCTTAAAATAGAATCCACTGAACAGCTGTGTGTCTATCATCGTACAAACTTGACTGATATCATCAATGGTAATGTACTAATAACAAGTACAAGTTATCGCAATGATCACCCCTTGAAAATTGAAAAAACTCAATAGCAGCATGAACAGCTCTTCCGTTGATTTGTTGGCTTGTGTCGGGTGTATGTCACTAAATGGCATAACTTGGTTTTGGTTTACTTATCCATTCCAAGTCACTATCATTGTTAAAATTATAACCTCCGATCCAGTATCCGTACACTGAAAATAAGAATATTAACAATATCGTATACACAATGTACTGGTACATAAGAAAATGTATGTACCAAGTCAGGAATATGACAGTTGTTATCCATTCGTTTGGTATGTTAGAGCTTTTAATTTTAAGATTTGATAAGGGCCTTTCCTTTTTGAATTTTCCTCGGAGTTCAGTACTTTTGAGATTTTACTTGTTTCGTAATCATTTTACTATTGTCAAATAGTTTACACGTCATTCGGTCATTCGTTATATTTGCTTAAGAAAAGGCGAAGTTCTTATAATTTTTTAGCAGTGGTCACATCTTCTAGGGATTTTTTAATAGTGATATGGTAGATACTAAATGTGACGCAATTTTATTTTAATTAAGTATAATTGACAACCACACAAATTGAAATAAGGTTAATGAAGACATTAACTAAACTTACACATTGTTACATGACAATTTGAAATGACTTTCTTGTTATCAATAATGTGTTTGGTATGTCCGAAAGCACCACTGTATAAAGAAACAGGCAAATAGTTTGGTATAGCCTAAGATTAAAGTTTTTTGTAGTATGTGTAATAAATATGCCTTTTTTATTATTATCATTGGTTTCTTGTCATAACGTTCCAGCCGATGGCTATTTCGG